>VUQJ01025068.1:5602-25291 GCA_015108635.1 Andinoacara biseriatus
GCATGTAAAATAAAATAAAAAAATCACATGAAAGTTGATTATTTCTCCTTTTATTTCACACTAAATGAACCAACTTTTAGTATGTTGAGGTAAAGTTGACCGGACAGATCCGTAACACGACCCTGGGGTAGGATTGATTTGCAGGCAGATGGACAGATTTTCATTCATTATACAAAACACACAACATAGATAAAGCAAAAAAAAAGACTGGAAACAGAATAATGTTTGCATTAAAACATGATTCAATGTCATGGACACAAAATAATTAAGAACCTGGAAACTATCACAGTTCAAAATATAAAATAAATGTGCTGTTATGCATGTGGTCATATGTGGGAAATTGTATCAGTAATTACAGCAGAGCAATAAATTATAACGTTAATACCTAAAAATAAATAATAACAGCAGAAATGGTTTTGATTTGAGAGGAATAAGTAGTACACATATGATCAAAAATATTTACTCTGTTACCTTACCTGGACCTTAATAAAACTTTAAAATATGATAAATTAAAAGACAGACAACTGTTTGTGTAAGATTTTACAGATCATAAACATCTGAGCAGCATGTTCACATAATAAATAAGTTCACGGTCTAGACTCACAAAGACAAAATAAATTCAAATACAGAGGTCTGCACTGGCAGCTAAGGCTATGATGTTACATCAGTTTATGAGAGCCACACAGTTTATTAGAGTATACATACAAGCACCACATGAACTGTATGAGGTTATGAGCAGAATGAAACATGCCTCTTCAGGTGTTTAGACTCTGTCAGTAAAACACACCAGTCTGCCTATTCACTGCATCAGGCAGCTGGAACTTGGCAGGAAGTCCTGGACATAAGTGACTGCCGCTTTGGAGAGATAGGTCATGGTGCCATAACTACCACTAGGAGCGCTGTCATAGAAAAAGTTGCAGATTCCGGTTGCTGGGTCCTTCTCAAGGAAATACTCACTGGCACCGTGGGATTTCTAAAGATAAAGAGGTAAAGCGTAGTGAAGCCCAGTGAACAAGCACTTGAACACCCTGTCAAACAAAAATGTATCTCCAGCAGTACCTGGTCACTGAGGAAAAGGTCATTGGCCAAATGCAAGACGCGATCCACGAGGATGATGCCGCCGATGTTGTCCACGTCTACGTCAGCTATCAGACCCAGAACCATCACAGTCTCCACTAGCAGTTGCCGGTACTCTGGCTGAGGGACGTGGTTCAGGACAGATTCAACCTGCACTGCGAACTTAATCTCTCCTGCTGTCATCTACACAGAAAACACAGAACTGAAACATGTATTCATGCACACATACACACACAGGAAGTCCAGCTCTGTAGCAGGTCTGTCTACCTCTCTTGTGGTAGAAGAGGGCAACACATATCCGTCGATGGACAGGCCATGGCACTTCTGCAGGATCTTCCAGACCTTTTGGTAGAAACCCATAGGTACTCTGTTGATAGCACCATCTAGCCTGCGTCTCCTCAGCCACTGGCCTTGCCTCTCCTCCCAGTGCAGCTGGCCATCTCCTGGACCAGTGCCCACTGGGGACAGCATTCCACTGGGGGTGGATGGGCTGCTGCAACGCTGTGATGAGCCAAAAGGAGGACAGTGTTAAAATACATTTAATGGAGGATCGTACTCATTTTCAACCTTGTCTCCATGCACTTAAAATCTGTTATGTACACTATTGTATTTGGCAAGACTACAGTTTTTAATAACACCACTTTGCTTCTCCACTAGCACCATGCTATTTGAGCTTACGTCCAGTTCAAGTTGCAAAGAACTGCATCTTCCCACATCTGTCAATGTCATGATTAATGGTGATAGTTATAGTATACTAGCAATAACACATTTAGTATTAATTGCATGTAAATAAGGTTGAAATACTGTACCATTTGTTTTTCTGCTTCTCACACAAAGCACGCACGCACGCACGCACACACACACACACACACACAAATGTTTTTCTATGATGCTTATCGTGCAGTCATTCGTGCATTTTGATGTTTCGCTAAACTTTAACAACCAAGGACTTAAGTGTACATATTGAAGGACAAGGCTGCCATCACTGCATATTTTAGTGTTATTGATAAAATTACTAATTAGTGCTGTAGCATCTGTTGTAACAGCCTTATATATCTTGTGCCTTCACAAATTATTTTCCACAGAAAAGATTCTGTACACTGTTGCAGCAGTGCTGCATTGCTTCATTACGATAAACACACACACAGTTATTTTTGTCAATCTATTATAAATATGGACACGTGTCAGAGCCACAGAGATTTATGAACACAAGCGCTCCAGTACACACAGCAGAGCCCGAGTTGATAGATCCATTCATGTACTCATGGCCAATATTGACCTACCACATATCAGTACAAGCTTATAAGCTGCCCAATATGAGCTAATTTAAAAACGTTTTTAAAAACTGAACATAATAGAAACAATTGGAATTTTAACATGTATTGTTTCATTACTTACAAATAGATTAAAGTAATTAATCGGGCTCTAAGGCACAATACTTAGCGGAGTACAGTTGTGAGTGATTGTGTTCTGGTTGGCATCCTTATCCTTAAATAAGAAAAGCCACATGTAGACTGTATCTATATAGCTACATAAAATATAAAATCTGAATGGAAAATGCTTTAAGCAGAACTTTGCTCTATGTACACCTACATCCTATGACAACCCTAGGGAGAACAAAACAGGCTCGTATGAAGCAGGTGAAGTGAAATGGTTTACCGTAGAGCGAGGAGATGTGACATTGCTACTCAAGGAAAAACCGCCACTGAAGATCTACACATGGATATGGATGACAGATGGCAGAAAACAGTTTGAGATGGTTCACATGGTTGTCACGCTGCAAATATGAAGGTAATGCAGCCACACAGAGCAAGAATATGGGTAAAAACTACAATATAACTGCAAAAAAACAACACATGAGAGAGGCTGTTTAAGCCAAATGACAGCTGTACAGGGCTCATCACAACAGGAACCCTTTAACTAACAAGCCATGCCACTCCATGACCACATGATATATAACAAGATGAGTTATGAGGGTGGGCTACTAAAAAAACAGCTTAATGCAGGTCTGGACTGGTTCATCAAACTGCAGGAAAATTATTTTAAATGCAAGTCTTCTACAAAAAGGCATGTTCTCCTACTGATGTGATGAGAAGAGAGTCACTCCAGCTATGGAGGGCATTCCTGTTAACAGGCAGCGAGCGGTTTATGGGAACAATTTAAACTGATTTAGTCACTTA
This sequence comes from Andinoacara biseriatus, assembly GCA_015108635.1. Lineage (NCBI taxonomy): Eukaryota > Metazoa > Chordata > Actinopteri > Cichliformes > Cichlidae > Andinoacara > Andinoacara biseriatus. The sequence continues at coordinate 8,860 of VUQJ01025068.1, forward strand.
GACCAAGGTTAGAAAAAGTCACATGCTAGATATCATCAAAGCCAACCCACACTGACAGGGCGAGAGTCATCCAGCTGTAAAAAAAGAAGAACAATTTTAATATATTCACAGATAGACAGACAGACACACACAGAGACAGACAGACAGACAGACAGATAGATGAAAAGGGCACATGAAGCACACGTGAATACTTATTCCCACCTGTTTTATCTCGCTCTTTAGCTTGTGTATTCCTGTGCGTTCAGTCTTTGTAGCTCCTGTGTGACCGAGCTCATGGATGGAGATTGCAGGACTGGAGGCTGCAGACTGGATCGGACGCACTGATGAAAAGAAACTGAGTCAAAAACAAGCCATAAAAGTGCTTTTCTGTAGCATGGTTCCAGATCTCTAAATCTTGTGTTATGGAAAGTTGAATATATATTTTCCTGATTAATCACTTTAATCATTGAGCTATAAGTTCATGAATTGGCACAGAACAGAGCAAAAATAAATATGTTACAGTTGCTCCAAAGAACAGATCAAAATCGTGACCTGATGGTGATGCTACAGTAAGTTATCAGTAGCAATCCATTAAATGGTTGTCAAGATATTTTACTAGTAGTCCAGACTTAGCCATCACTAGGACAATGATACTAAAATTAGTGTAAAGGGAACAACAAAACTCACTGCTTCTCTCCACCCCAAATTCTTTGCCACTCAGGATGTGATGCAGCAGGTTCTTCATACCAAATGGACTCAGGCTCATCAGACTCTCTGATGCCTCCTCCCCTACAAAGACATTACATGGTTTTCATATTGAACACTGTGCAGACGATTAATTTGTTTATCGGTTATGTGTGCATGTGTGTGTTTCTTTTTTTTTTTCCTACCAGAACAGTGCAGGCTGCGAGCCAGCTCAGTGGCCATCACTTGCATGATGAGTCCTATCCTGAGCCTGAGCATGTCCCCAAACAGAGCAGGCTGGGAGCGCACATACATGGCTAGATAGACCATGATTTCCTGCATGACAAACACACGCAGTTTCAAGCTGTAAGGTCAGCGTGTGAAAGCATCATCAGGCAGTCCAAACACTGACAGATTTACCTGAGTGAGCACAGCTACACTGATGTCCTGACCGCTGGCTTCATAGATGAGGTTGTTTAACTCCTCAGGAGGAAGTGGGCTGAAAAGAATCAGGGAGGATGCTTCGATTTATTACTAATTCAGAAAGGTTTCAAAGTAAGGTGAAAATTTCTTCAGCCGCACTGTTTTTTGCTGCAATAACAGCTTACACTGTGATGACTCGCTCCCTGGGTTCAGGGGGTAGGCCTACAGTCAGCTGCTTGTGATAAGAAATCAGATCTGTGCAGGCCTGATGAAAAGACAAATACAGATACAATGAATTATTATCAGTTATAGTTACTGTTCAAAACACACCTGTTAGGAGTGACTGTAGCATTTTGTGATTATATTCAAGAGTGATTATATAAGTCTACATGAATTGTATGTATGTAAGGTCATATTGTGGCTACACATGAAATGGTATTTCATCATTTCTGGTGCAAGTTGCAGAGACAGTTGGTTTAAAATAATCTGTAACTAGGTGCTAAGCCACGATACTGACCTCAGCGAGGACCTCCACCCTCTTGCGTAGTATTCCAGAGATGTACCTAATGAGCCCCCACTCTTTGCAGGCTCCAGCTTCTACGTACAGCTCCTCCAATAGTGACTGCACGCTGACCCCACCCTGCCCAGGACCTGACAGCTCCACCAGCCAATCAGCTCCTCTGCTCAACAGAACAAAAACACAGGACAGGCAATTACACAAAACAGCATTTTTCACTTATAAGTTTGGTCAACTTTTGTCCCTATGACCATACTTCATAACATAGAGAATGTAGAGGATGTCAGCCTGGTCCTGGAGAGTTGGGCATTCTTTCAGTTGGCTCACCAACGCCACAAAGTCTGTGTTGCCCTGAGAGTCTCGAGGCAGGTGAAGATCAGCAGCAGAGTGTGGCTAGTAAGGGATCAGTGTCACTGTCAGATGTATACAACCACAGCGACACTGGATTTGTGAGAGAAATAAGTTTGCTGGTGGAAGGATACGCTGTGTCTACCTTGTGATGTTTCACGTGTGGGCTGTGCTGAGGATGAGGAACATCAAGAAGGTTGAGAGATTTGCGATGTTTGCTCTTGACTGGAGTCACAGGCAGATACATGGAAGACTCTGAAAATATGCATAATTAAGAGTGTATTAAAAAGTGAGTCTATGCTGATTTCCTATATTGTCAGGGTCCCTGGGGGTTTGGACCCAAGGTTATGAGTTTTGTGGGTTATGATTTGTTTTTGTTTTTGAAAATTGATTTATATTCATGTTTTTTAATTGAGTGCTTGTCTTGGTTGCTTATAGGTTTTGTTATTTGTAGCCCTTTGTTTATAGATTCCTTTTGGTTTGTTAGCTCCCTGTGTGTTCCTGCCTTCCTTGTGTTTCCGCATCTAGTTTGTTTCCATCTCTGTGCTTTCTTGTTTATCCTTGTGTGTTAACTAACACAGTATTGCTTCTCTATTTAGTTCGGTGTTCTTGATATTTTGTTAAGTTTCTCTCTGTGCTTTATATTCTTAGGTATTCTTAGTTTAGTTACCTGGGTTCTGTTCTTGGTTATAGATTGTCTTAATTTTGCATTCTTTCTATTGGCCAGCAGGGGGTGAAAAACAGTTATATTGATTGTAAAGCAGTTTATGAGAAAATAACCCTACTTCTGACCTAATGTGTAATCTCAGAAAACATTTTTTGATATTTTGCTCTTGATTGCTAGTTTCTAGTCTTTTTTAATTTCAAACAATTGTCATTTTCTAAATTATGGTCTCTTTTAGAGCGAAACAGATGATAAAGCATGATATGCTTTTCTCAGCCACACCAATGCCTCACATTTGACACCTTGTCTCAAATACCTAAAACAACCAAAATAGGTTTCACAAACCAATTGAAGACATCAGGGTGGCCATGTCCATCTTTTAGATGACTATTGTATCTGCAGGAGCATCAAAAATTTCAAAGCACCCCTATTTCACTCTAGCTTACATTCTTAAGAAACTCACTGGGAACGTTCAGGCCCTGGACCTCCGCCATAAAAGACAGGATGTCTCTTGTGGTGTGTTCTGGACTGAAGACATGGTGCTGCCCTCTTTTGATGGGAGGAAGATGGCACTTGGTAGTGGTGCTGTGAAGGAGCTGGGTGAGGTACTGGTCAAATATATCTTCTGAGTCCTCTAGAGTTAAACAGAATTGCACCACATTTACATTCAGGACAAATTACTCAAGCAAATCATACGCGCCACACTCTTGGCCCATAAGTAATTACCCGAGGGGCCGCAGGTGTTATATTCCTCTCCATATCCGTCACTATCTCCTTCATCCTCAACAAAGATGTCATCATTCTCTTCATCCAGGAAGCTGAGACGAGTATGAAAAGAAGTGGTCTGCACACTGGAGACATCTGACATTTGGACCCTGTAGTGGTCAACCAAAGTACTCAGAAACAAACTTGTGTAAAAATAATTAAAATATTCTAATCACAAAATTCACAGAATCTGTTGTTTTGCGTTACAGATGGAAACAAACCTCGCTCCAGCAAAATAGCCATCCTGTAGTTTCCTAAGAGTTGATAGGATACATGAATCAATTGTCTCTCCATCTTCATCTAGACAGAAAAGTTAAATAAGTGTTGCAGATTAGAGTGAAGTCCTGTGACAAAATGGAAATGCATCAGACGCATCAAGCTACTCCATGCACACATATTTTAAATGAAACTGAGACTAAATGACAAAGCATGCATTTACATGACTTCTAATTTTCAGACACATATTTGACCAGGTTTTTCAGGATTCCACTCGCTGTGCCTAAATGGACCAACATGGTTGTGCAGCTCCCACAATTCGTTTACAAGGTGCAGCTCTACACTCCCCCCAGGAGATGCTGTCAAAAATATGTGGAACTTCCAGTCCATGGGCTATTCTTGTTTGTGCTGTTGTTGGCCCTAAAGTTATCACTTTGTAGCGAAGTGAAACCGAGTGTTAAAACAATGAAAGCTGTCCACTGCAGCCACTGTGTCTGCCTCTCATGGTGCCTTTTTGATCTCTGATGTTTTTGTGCACCTCTCCTCTTTGTGGTGAACTCAGCTGGACACAGTTTATGAGCCAGAAAAATGAAGCCAATGTAGAACTGCATTCTATTTGAAGGCCACCAGATGACCATAGCTTTGGTTGCCAAAAGACTTCCAGTAATCTCTCACCTTCTGTAAACACTTTCCTGGGGGTTTTTTTGTATTGTCTACGGTTCTGGTCCACTTCTCAGCCAATCAACATTTGACCTACAAATATCATCTTCTTATAACAGCTGTGTTTTGGCTCTATAGTCTTAGTACCCAGCATGCTGCGGGTGACTGGGAACATGAGCGTGGGCCGTCCTGTCATCCTCCAACAAGAAGAGAGATAGGCCAGCTCTGTCCGCAACATCTCCACAATCATCTGGTTGTCCAGGGCCAGGTAGAAATGGTGCTGATCCAGAAACTGAACAAGATGGGCCAAGCAGAAATCAGGAAATTCAAACTTTAATCATTTGATCATTAATGTTAATGAGGTTTCATACAGCACAACGTTTCCTAGTTTTACCTGAGGGGTGAACACGTAAGAGCGATTTCTGATCTCGTAGAATTTTGATGTTCCCAGGACACCGATGTGTCTGTATGGCCGCCCACTCAAATTCAGCTTCTTGCAGTTTCCTGTGGCAGTGACACCAGATGTTACTCTTTTTTTGTTTGTTTGTTTGTTTGTTTGCACAAAAAGACACACATAGAGCAGTACACTAAGGAAAGGAGTGCTTGTTTACCCAGTCTGACATAGACATGGCTCAGGATGCGAGCAGGCAGGACCCTGATAGGCAAAACCTCTGACATCGTCTGTACTTCGATCCCCAGATCTCTTAACAACTCCTTGATCTCCTCTGACTCTGCTAGAACACAAACTGAAAAAAAAACCACGTGAAAAATAGTTTGGATATAAAAAAAAAATGCTGACAGAAAATCTGAAATAACTCATGTCACAAATTGGATATTAGTTACTGCAACTGAATGTCTTGATATATTCAAAGCAGTGTTTTGTTAATATCTTACAAAGTAAAAAATAAAGGAACAAAGTGAAAAAAGCTCAACACTTAACCACAGGATTATAAGTTAAATGTGTTACATGTCTTCTGCCTTACATGTACTTAATGTACTAGACTTTCACTTTCAGCTCATTTTAGTTGTTTTCTACAAACTAATCACCAACCTTGTACCACAACATCTGGCTTGAAGTCTGTAGAGAACCTCCTGTTGAGCGGGTCTATCTCTCCCGGTGCTAAAAAACCCTTAATCCAGAAAGAAAAAGCAGGGAATTCATTACATGTTTTCTATGTTTATATTTATAAAAGTTAACGTGTTTTTTATGGATTCATTGTAGCATCTGGTAGCAGTGGTCTCATCCTCATAAATTACAATACAAACATTGCATCCTTGCTAATCCGTGACATCATCTGTGGCAGACACAGTAATAACAAACAGTTGCCGAGTGTTGGGAGCTAATATTTAAGGTGTGTTTAACTTAGGACCTGTCACTACCTCAGCCAGAAGACAGCCCAAAATGTAGAGTGACTGTCCCCACATGTGTGGCAGCTGCCCCATGGCCACCCTGTCCACTGAGTGAGGACTGCTATACTCTTCCTCCACCTGCAAGAGGCACAGATTTGTGGCAGTCTGATAAACAGATAAATACATCCAAAGAGACTTACAATGTACTGGTAATGTGCAAAAATAACCCTTTCCCTTCAAACAACAGAAGAACTAGACCAAAAATATATAGAATATAAGATGATGACACAAGCCGGGCAAAGAATATTACCTCAGCATACGCGTATTAGTTGGCTAATTAGCAAATGTTAGCATGCTAACATTTTAGATTAAAAGAAATGATGGTGGATTAAGACGTTTGCTAAATATTATGCCACAATAATGTAACCCTTATTAGGAATAATGAATGAATGAATGAATGATACTTTATTGATCCCACAATGGGGAAATTACAATAAAAAAATCACGCATCCAAGAAGACAAAACAAACATGGGGAGATAGGTCAACTGTGGCTATGCTGCCCCACTTCTGGAGGCGCTGCCATTACAAAGATGGAAACAACAGTGAAAACATATAAGGATAAGTTCATTTCTCTTAAATGAAATTATATTTTTAAAAAAGTATCAGTGTCTAAAAACTTGGACCTAACTGTATGTTGTTCTCTCTGTGAAGCTAGGATACCTTGTCAGGAGGAACAGAATAAAGTTCAGGGACCAACTTAATGCCATTCTTTCCTCTGATTAAAACACCCTCCAGTGCCTCGCGGTACTCTTGCACCTGTAAAAAAGCACATTTGTTTATTGTTCTAAAAGCACTATCCAAAGTCATGACTGCGTGAGTACAGCAGGAAGTGCTTATGAATCAGTGTACTTGGTTTCATTACCTGAACTTGATCGCCAAAAAAAATACCATCCAGGATGAGGTAAGTCCAGAATACAGGCCACTCACACTCAATATTCTCAAATAGCTTGAGCTCAGCAGGATCGTAGTGCAGCCGAGTCGGATCCTAGTGAGAAAGATCAAGAGCTTAAACACGTTTTCCTGCAAAAACAACATAATAAACATGTATATCATTCCCTTAAAAAAAAGAGCACCTCCTCCCTGAATTTATAGATTCATTTTCATTATTGAGTTACAATGCATTTATATTACAGCACTTACATGCCCCATGAACCCTAACACTAGAATATATCACCTCTTTGGGACAACAATATCCATCCCTGATAAAGCGACAACAGCCATAGCGACCCTGCAATAAACCAAAGAGCACAATATAAAAGTGCAGCTTAAAATACTGAACTGTACACTTTTTCTGTGCAGAGCTGTCCAGCTTGCTTATCCTTTCACTTCACCTGCAGCTTGCTTATGATCTCCGACTTCGTTACAGCCACCAGGTCAGAATCCTCCACAGCAAACGCAGGGAAAGAAATGACGGACAGAAGACCGGCATCTATCTCCTTTGAAGTTGAAGCTCTTGGCAGCATGGAGCACAGGATGGACTGGAGGAAAAGAACACACACTCAAACATGCTGACCAGAAGAAAGACAGAGGTGATGCTAACATAGCTAAAGGCTAATTAAAAATGTTACCTGACAGTGTTCAACTTCATCAGGCAGCACATGGATGACTGACTTCGGCCCTCCGTGAGCACCAAACAGATCCAGCTCATCTATAGCCTCAAGCGCTGCCTGCAACATCACACCCAGATAAATCCATATGTCCATGAATGCACAGTGCAGTTTATCATAAATGCTAATAATTATTAAATAACACATAGTTTTTGTACCTTGGCCATTCCTACAGAGCTGGCATTGAGCTCAGGGATGCCCTGGTTAGTCTTGTCACCTCGTTCCCACATCCCATAGTCCTGCAGCGGTCATGACATCATTTCTTTATAGCAATTCTCCAGTACTGAAACTCATCGTGACATTTAAAAGTGTATTCCACTATTTCATCGGTGAACCATGAGAACAGATCCAGTAGAACCAACACCTGTGTCTACATTACCCAGAAATCAATCCAATATCCAGATGTGTTCTCAAATATCTGGATGTGTTACGGTACAAGAAGCTAATGCAGATTTTGAGAGCAGCTTTTTTTCATTTTTCATCTCATTTAACTACTCATCCGTCACGCTTTAGACAACACACACCCAAACAAGACCTCTGAAAATATTACCTACCGCCACTTTGTAGGCAGCTTCTATGTAGAAGACCAAGTTTTGTATGAAGGTCACCTCATCCAAGTTTGAAATGATACGAAGACCTGCAGGACAACACAACAACTTACGTTCAGTGTTCAGTGGCTGTTTTAACAAAGGAAAATGCACAGAAACATGTGCTTTAATAGCGTGCTGTTACAACACAAAGGCAAAGAAAAGGCACAATAATATTTAAAAATAGCAATCTGCATCGCTATTGTACCTGAGGCAGTCATCTGTGCCAGCATCAGCAGGTAAATCGAGGTGGCATCCACCTGGAGATGACCCCACTGATCATCCCCGACCACTGTGGCACACGTGGGAGTATGGTATTTGGCATGCAAGCAATCCTTTGTACTCTGGGTGTGTTTGAACTTCTCCACCTTGGCAACCTGGAGACACATGACTTAAAACTTCATGTTTTTTTGTTTTTTTTATTGTCTAGGCCAGATGGGACCAAGAAGGAGTCTACAGATAACACCTGAGCTTTGACTAAGTCTGCAACAAACAATAATCACTTTCTTGATTAGCTAATCATTTGGCCAATAACATGTCAAATATTTCACAGTCCAAAGTGATTTCATCAAGTGGTTTGTTTGGCTTGGCCAGCACTCCAGTACCCAAACACACAGGTATATCTCACCTGTCTCATCATGCACTGGAGAAGCCCCTGCATCAGCTTCACAACACTCTGCCAACAAACCAAAACAGCTTCATTAGTAAACAGCAAAAATCTAACTGTAATACTATTTTCTGTTTCTAGTACCGCAAACTGTTCTGTGATTCTGTGACGAGAGCTGGACAGGACACAGCGCTGATCATGTGTTGTGGGTGTATGTATTTATTCCCACATTTCCCATAACAAATCCTGGTTTGCTTTTGGGTTCTCGCCACTTTTTGTGTTCCAGCTACAAAAAGGTTCTGGGGAGGCCGATCCATGATGCTCACTGTTGTACCTCTCTCCTGACCTTCTTCTATATATATATATACGGATGATGATTTGAACCAAATTTTCCATCACTCTATAAGGCCTGTTACCATTTATTTTCAATTACAAGGGCAATTTTATTTGCATAGCACATTTTATTACACATAAACTCAATGTGATTAATGTAGACCCCCCCCCAAAAAAAAGAAGAAAAAAAACAATTACAAAGAAATAAAATAGATTAAAACAATGAATTTGGCATTCCTCAGCCTTTTCTCTCTGTTTGCCTTCCTTAACAATGGCTTCTCGACAGTCACCCTTCCACTGAGACCATTTCTGATGAGGCTTCAGTGAACAGTAGATGGATCAGCTGAAGGGTCAGATGCATCTCTCTGTCAGGTCTTTGCTGGATTTCTTTTTTTTTTTTCTCTTGAGGAAATGACTTTCAGATATTGTTCATCTGGCGTAGGTAGTTTTTATGCCTACCGCTTCACACATTAGTCTAATTTTCTCACATTTTTTAAGGACACACTGCACACCATGCTGAGATAGGCCAAGTTTTCAGCTAAAAGCATTTTGGGAATCACCTTGTTGGTGCAATTAAAGAAATGGAAACAAAAGACATGTTTTTACAACAGGCTGCTAGTAACAAAGTACCTAAAGTTACAATTTAAAACTGGTTATTTGGTAAGTTGTCTTTTATGTGTAGACACTGGTTCATCCCTTGAGTTAGGTGCCTTTTTATGTGAGTGTTAACCGGCTTAACAAACAAACGAGCATTCCTCTGAAAATGGTCAGGTACACCTGGACTGAAAATGAGTGAAAAAGCAGCCAATGTCCAAAGAAAAAGTTTGAAAGAGCTTCAGAAAGCTGGAGAGCTGCTGCTCAAGACCACTTCAAAAAAAAAAAAGACAAGAAAGTCCAGCTCCTTGGAGGCAAAATAAAAAGAAATGAGGGGTGGCTCAAGACTTTTGCACAGTACTGTATGTTATCAAGCACTGTATCAAGTTTATTAACTTAGACTACTAAACACTGGCTCAAAGTTCAAGAGCTAAAAATTTACTTTATTTAGTTATTTTGACAAAAATATGAATTGTGTGTTTTTCATATATATATGACAATTTTTTTTAAGTAATTCAATGAATCTCAATCAGAAAATTTTAGAAGTGCTGGCCTAATTTTAAAGCTAGATATTTATACATCTCAGTCTATAATTAGGGGCAGAGTGCTCTGTTCATTGAGGGCACTCGGTGCATGCACTGTAGGTACTGTGTGCATGTGCATGGGTGAAAGCCTGCGTGCGTGTGTGTGTGTTTCACACCACAGTGAATTTATCTCTTGTTCTTTCTTAATCCTCTATTTTCCAAAGTCTATGAATAATCCTCTTAAACAGTCATGACCTCAGTACTGACCAAAATTAATGGGATTCCTTTATATTCCCCATGCACTTCAATATTTTATAATAAATTTAAGAATGAAATAATTACATACTTCATGATGCACTGATGTAATATTTTAGCTTAAGCAAAGCCCACATTCACAATGTTTTGCTATTCCAAAAGGTTTAAACTCAGCATAACTGGAAGAATGCACAGGCACCTGTGTGCACATTAAACCGCTCTCACACTCTCTCTTTATGTTGCAAACACACCTGCTCCAGTTCATAAGCCTTGGCCTTGTCTTCATCGCGGTCTGCATTCTTCCGATAGGCCATTCCCAGCCCCCACACAGCCAGGACACTGTAAACATTATCCCTCACCCAGGCATCCTTCTTCTGTGCACTGGCAGGAAGAAGTCCTGTCACAGGGTTCTGAAACAAAGACACATGCACCAGTTTCACTAATACTGGTAGTTATCCATTTGTATATGTATACTGTACTAGCAGACTCATGCACATTCCTGTATTCCTGTTTTGTTTTGAGAGCACTAAGCCCTTGTACAACTTAATATAGTTAGTATAGTTTGTATAATTTATACTATTGTTTGTATTTATTGTGCGTCTTAAACTGCTGGATTCCCTAATGTCTTTTGGGATCAATAAAGTATCTATCTATCTATGAAGCAGGTCTTGGTGGTTACAATTAAAGCCCTGTCACTAGAAGTTAATGTGTGCCCAATAATAATACATCAGCTATAGTTTATACTTAGCCTTAGATATCATTGTGCCCCCCCCCCCCCCCGACACAAAACATACCCTGACATGTCAGCATATGCTAAGCATGTAAAGTTGACACTGTTTTCTATCAACTGAGCACTGAGCAGACAGCTGTTGATGGTGCTTCAACATGAGCTCAAGAGCCAGTAGATAAAAGTGCATAGCTTTCCAGTCCTCAGCCTGTTCCAGGGCCTGAACTTTGCCCACACTTTGTTTATTTCTGTGCAGCTCACGTTGGCTGAACCCTAACCTATAAGGGCTACTAACATACCTAACATATTTCTGAAGGGGAAATCAAGGATAGAGGCATACCTGAACTCCACTACGTTCTGAAGGCAGATATTGTACCTTTCACTCCACGAAAAGCCCTTGGTAAATGGGTAACCGTCCTTTGTCTTACCAATAACAGTAAACCTCACCATAAGCATAAAAGGCCCAAACAGTTGTGTTGTCCACATTCTTCTCCAAGGAGTTTCCTTCAGATACTTTTGGAGAATTAAAAAGGCATAAAAAGTCCATAGTCTGCATTGTGGTTTTGGTTTCTAAAAGTTACGTGGCTTATACATTCAGTGATCCTCTATTATTATGACCCAAACATTCCTGAAAACAGTGTAGCTGTATATTGTCTACTGTAATGTTTACTTTGGTATGTAAGTACTTCATATTGCAAACATCTACATTCTGCAACAACTAAACTAGTACATGCGTAGTAACGCATGAATAATTGTAATCAGAGCAATATACTTCATTTTGCATAAGTGCTTTTACATTAAGAACCTGAATTACTGCTTCAATCAAACGCACCTTAGTAACATTGTGCATTTAGAGCCCTTACTGCCTATTCCTGCCTTTAAAAAAATCCACCTATGCGGAAGTGCTTCAGCTTTACTGCACTGCACTGTCTCGTCTCTGATGCATGTCTGGACTCACCTGATGGCACAGGATAGTCTCTTGGACCAGCCTGGCATAGCCGTCCAGGCGCACTCCAGAGTTACTGCGACTCCTCATCCTCTCTGATCACTGTACATACAACAAAAGTGTAAGTTTAACGCTCGGTTATTTGCCTCAATGTAAAAGAGTCTTTAAACACGCCCGACTCTTGCTTAATAACTTAGGTATGCAATCTTACCAGACAGCGACCCATCCTTTCCCAGTCCTGCTCCGCCGACTCGATCCCCCCAGAGGCTGCTCTGCTAGCGCTCGCTAGCCGAGTAGCATCCAGCTGATTTGTCTGTTTCTTTGTTTTTTTGTTTTTGGACGATATCAACATTTAACATTAGGCTAGCAGCACGTATTCTCAGGTCCATACGTCCCGGTCAAAGTGCCTGATAAGAGGAGTCAGGGCTTGAAGGACAGAGGGGTAGACTGGAAGGCAGAAACGTCTGTCAGCTACCGTACGTTCAATCTGCTAAAAATACATTGTGTTCTTGTTGTTTCATTGTTTAACAGCAGGGGGCACCAAATGACCACCATTTCGCTCATCTCCAAGACTTTAAGCATAAGATTAAATCAAAACTGTCCGAGTGTCCTTCTAGTTTATGTTACATGTTTCATAAACAACATATTTATTACATGGACGGTTGTCTGGCTTATTATATTTTATATGGACAATGCAAAAAGTATCTAGCTGTTAAATAAATTAAGAAAAAGTTAGCATTATTCCCTCTAATTATAAAGCAGAATATAAATATGTCAGAACTGTACTTCTGCCCATTGCTTTAAATGTACTTAATGCATTTTCAGTGCCCTTACATTCATTAATACTGTAAAGAATACAGAGGCAGTATATTGTTTTCATATATAATCTGAGAAGAATTAGAGCAGCAGAAAATAACACCAACCCAGCCGTAAACCTGCCTAGTTACACAGTTTATTGTTTATGTATTTGTGCTATATATTACTACAGTACTGTAGATATAGTTCTTCTTTAGTCCAGTACTCCAGTAAATATATTTCAACGTAAAATATAAATACACTCCAGTACGACTCTTGAATTCAAAATCTTAATTCAGCAAAAGTATAGAGCTGTTAATAGCAGCATTTAATTAAAGTACAGAAAGGAAAAATTGTAATATATACAATTGTGGTGAGAAGTCTACATACACTTATCATGGGCATGAATGTCATGGTAATGACAGGTGATAGGTTCCACGATACGATTTCCACAGCCAGTACTAAAACATATAAGCACAATGATAAACAGTATCCATGGACGATGGACGGGCGGATGGGTGCACAAATTTTCACGGAGGGTCAAAAGTATACATAGACTCAAACATATACATACACCACTTAAATCTTTTAATAAGTGGTGCTGAAGGTTCTACAGTGTCTTTTAACTTGACAAGGCCAAGGCCTATTAACGTCTCATTAATGATCATGATTGACTACAACTGGTCGACTGCAATTTGCAACTGCCTACATGGACAAGCCAAATGTCTTTGAGAGAAAAGTTTTATAGTCAGATGAATCAAAGATTGATCTATCTGGCCACAATGACAAAATGTATGTTTGGAGGAGTAAAGGTGAGACTTTCAAACCTAAGAACACTGAACCATCTGTCAGTTGTAGTGATGGTGCATCATGCTCTGGGGCAGTTTTACTACCAGTGGTACTGGTACATTGCAGAAAGTGGATGGCATAATTCAGTTCAATTCAATTGAATTCATTTTATTTAAATTGCACCAAATCACAACAAACAGTCACCTCAAGGCACTTTATATTGTAAGGTAAAGACCATACAATAACAGGGAAACTTTCAAAACAATCAAAACGACCCCCTATGAGGAAGCACTTGGTGACAGTGGGAAAGAAAAACTCTTTTAATGCCAGTAATGCCATCAATAAATAAGGAGGACCACCTCCAAATTCTTCAACTTCATCTCAAATCAGCAGCTAGATGGTTGAAACTTGGACAGAACTGGGTGTTCCAACAGGACAATGATCCCAAACACACATCAAAACTGGTTTTGGAATGAATAACTCAGGCTAAAATTAAGCTTCTGAAATGTCCCTCCCAAAGCCACGACATCAAGCCTATTGAAAATTTGTGGTGTGTGCTTAAATGTCGGGTCTGTGCCAGGGAACCAACTGTTTTAAATGAACTCTTCAAATTCTGCCAATAAGAGTGGTCAAACATCCAGCCAGAATTATGCCAGAAGCTTGCCGATGGCTACAATAAGTGTCTGCTCAAGGTGCCTCTGTAGAAGGTGGTCAAGTGGATGGTGAGACGGTCTGCCTTGTATGTAAGGTGAATGCTGTACAATCATTCCACTCTGGAAAAACAACAGTTCAAAGAAATCATTAAAAGCCCAAAATTTCCATGACATTCATCTCCTTGATGAGTGTATGTAAGCATCTTACCACAATTCTATTTATTGTTGTAACTTACTTATTGCACTAAGAATAATGATGCAACAATGCTTACTGGCAGGCTGCTTGTTGTACATAAACTACCCATTATATATGTATATTTAAGTCACTATAGTTATAGAGCCTTGATACACCACTTTTCCAAGCCACTACTGGGGGGCCACCGCAGTGTGAGTGCTTCTCAATAGGTTAAAAAATGACACAACGTCCATTCATCTCATTTATCCAGCATTACGTGTCCATAACAAATGTTTCATGAATCTAGATAAATCAACTTACGGGAAAATGAAAGAAAGGCCACCCAACCTGACGCTACGGTGACGACCAAAGAAACCTGCCCTGCTGGGTAGCACCACACCTGAACGTGATTATCCTGGCATATATATATATATATATATATATATATATATATATATACATACACACAGTGGCTTCTTACCCCCACCTAATGTGCATACACTTAAATTACAACCAAATGCATGTGAATTTAAAAAAGACAAAAATGGCTCTTAGAGTAGTATTTCACTATAGCCCTTAAACATAGTTTACTCTTTGCACCCTTTTTTCTTTAAGTAATATTTCTCTTGCTTGCCTGCACACATGATGTTTTTAGCCTGTTTTAGCTGCATGTCTATATCTGAAAATTATTTATTATTAATTATTGATTATTTATTTGTATTAATACGCTGTAACTACTTATCATTACTAAACAAGAAATAAATTTGACTGACTGGTAACTTACTGCCACAGCCAGCCATCAGCGTTTGCCTGAAATAACGTAGCGGATAACGGAATCTTTAATCCAATCAAATTTCAGAGCTGTGGCTATTTGGACCAATCACGGCGCAGCAGTCTCAATCGTTGCCTTACCATTAACCACCATCCGCTAGCTAGTTTAGCATCAAGCTGGATGAGGGGCGAACCCCAGAAACACAGAAGTACCTCCTTCACTCTCTTTGTTTGTGTTTTTGCTTGGATATACTGAAGTTAGCAGTCATTCAAGTGACTATCTCCACGCTTTGGTCGAAGGTAAAGAGTCGTGTTTACTTCTTGTGCATGTTGTAGCTATGAAATCGTCGCAGGAGGGGGGCGCAAACAACACGAGGCGCATTGTTGATATGTGGCTATTAAGTGAGATTAGCTGATATTAGCTAATGCAACTTCATATTAAAACCTCATCGATGTAAAATATTTCAAGTTGGAGATACATGTTTAACCGAAGGCTAGGTCGTGTTCTCCCTGTCATGGGTGCGTGCATTTCCTGTTTGGACGTCTCTCCTTATTGTAACTAAATGAACTGCATGAATCAAAGTTTCATGCCATGCCGACGTGTAATTCAGTAGTTGCCACAGTCTTACTGATTACATCCCCACCACCTAGCTCTTTAATTTTTCCTCATCCTCCTCTCTCTGCTTTAAATACATCCTTCTGTCAAACACCTTCAGCTGGGTAAGTTGTTGTTTCTCTCACACTTGGATAACTGAACTTCCTCCCGCAGATGCAGTTCATGCTGTTGTTCAGTCGGCAGGGAAAGCTGCGGCTGCAGAAGTGGTATGTTCCTCTGTCAGACAAGGAGAGGAAGAAGATATCCAGGGATCTGGTCCAGACTATACTAGCCAGGAAGCCCAAGATGTGCAGCTTCTTGGAGTGGCGAGACCTTAAGATTGTGTACAAGAGGTACGTGAATAATGCAAGTTTAAGTACTGGGTTGTGATATCTCTGTAGTCCATCATTTTATCTAATGCGGGTGGGATTTACACTCAGCTTTAGGTGCCCTAGGTGAGATTTTGGATGAAATCTTGAAATCCAACAATACAATAAGGTCCTAATGGATTCACCAATGCTTATTAGCTCAGATATTAGTTTTCTGCAAAATAATTTTTATTGATTCATTTGTGTTCAGAAATATTTTGTTCTTCATGATTTTATTTTTATTTTTTTGTGGTGATAGTGTAGAAGATGAGTCAGTTGTGGGTTCTCTTCAGGACAGAGACGAGTATGCGCAGGAGTATGGACAGGAATTAAAGCAAGCTGTGTGCTCTTTAAAATGTCTAGCTGGTAGGAGTGCACTTCTGCTCCTTTTCAGTGTGTCTTCCCTTAAGCTGTGCTTTCCAGCACACTACTGCAGATA
>VUQJ01025071.1:17617-36260 GCA_015108635.1 Andinoacara biseriatus
TACTTTTAATTTTTAAAATTTTTATTTTTTTATATATATAATAGTTTTCTTGAAACTTGTGGAATACTTCTTCTTGGCTGTATCACAGAAACATGTAAAAAATCAAATCAAATCATTGAATCTAAAAACACAAACCTTGTACCAATGCCAAAAACTTTGGTTCTGTCAAATCCATTGACGTATCCAAGAAAGTTGCATAGTATCATTTACATTCCAGGGTTTACTCCAGTGTATTTTTTAGGCAAATGATATCTGTGCAACTCTGCAAGCTGTAGTATTAGGCAAATTGTCCACTGAATCCACTGAAAGTATTGAATTAAAAAAAAAATTTGTACCAAGTTGTGAATTTGATTTGTAATGCTTTACAGATGCGAATCTGTGGGGATCGACTCCCTTTAGAGGCCTCGAGCAGCACCCTGAGGAACTGCAGTTTGAACCAAGGCCAAAGCTACTGGATAGTGGTACAATAGCAGTATCTACCACCCTGGGAGGAAATCCCAATGCTCCTATTACTAATAAATTAAAAGTATGCATTTATTTTGTGAAGTATTCTTTTATTTTTCCCCACACATGAGCATCCTACCAGTCTAAAAGGTCATTCTGAAATATTGGAATGCCGCCATATTTCAGAAGGACGTTGGTAGAAGTTGCTGCAGCCATTCGCACAGAAATCCTCCTGTTGAATCATTTAGAAACATTTTCAAAACTGAATTTTAGTGCATTGAAATGAATAAAGAAATATGACCATAATGTTTTCTTAGCCTCAGACTTGTTTTTTTCTTCCACCTGTCTCAGAGCGCTGCAGTCACACTGGGTCTTTCTTCTCTATCTGCAGACGGTAAAAGTGAGAATATCTTGGCAAACTAATCCATGACGCCGCTTCTTTTTTGCTTTGTTTTGTACGTCTACTGTGTTTTATATTTCCCCACAAAAATAAAATTCTCATCTCATGCTACCATCTTTCATCTACCTAGTGTAAATGTGTTATCCCCAAGAGCTTTGTTGTCAGTTAAATAAGATAATCTGTGCCATTGTGCTGCAGCTTGCAGTACATACGGACCCATTATTTAATCCCACGTTTGTTCTCCTTTGATTTTATCTTGCAGGATATATCCCTGCTTCAGCACGGAGTACATGAGCACCTGCTTCACATGTTACAGACGCAAAAGCTTAAAGGATAATGCTAACAAATTGGATTGGATTTGAGATTTATGATTTTTTTTTTTAATTAGTAAGGGAAGTATGGAACCTTACCAGACATGACATTACACAAGTCTGTCAGAACTGGGCCTTGATTTTCCACTTAAGCGTCCTCTGTTTACCGTCTTAGGGCCAGACGTACGAAGCGAGGCGAATTAGCACGAGGACACGAGTGTTTAATGGGAGCAGAAAGCTTTTTGGGGGGTGACAATGTGCTAATTCATAAATAAAGGCACTGCCAGTTCATTCCAGTGATGTATTGTAACAACAGCAACACAAAATGAGACGTGAGAAACGTACTAACCAAAAATAGCAACAGAAGAACACAAACTGTCAGATTCTGATCCCTTCAAGTACTAATATAGTTACTGACACTGTGCTACATGTTGCTCTTGATTTTTTCTTTTTATTGTTTTTCTTATTTGTTTGTTTTTTGCATGCCGTGTGCCATGCTACTATTTAAAAAGTCAGTATTACATACAGTGATATCCACTCTTCAGATGTGTCTTATTAAATGACAGAATCTGATCAAATTTTCTCTGACATTTTAATTTGGTATGTAACAGATCCAATGGTACAGAGAAGTAAAATACATAGATATGTATTAGCTCTGTTTGTGCACACAGTGAAGAGAAAAGGCATTTAGGGGCCTTTGGGACTCTTGTGGCCTCTGGTGCAAAATAAGAAAGTTAAGTTTTATTTTATTTTTTCAATGTTTTTCAATTTAGTGCAATTTCCTGCTGCAAACAAAGTCCAACAAATCATACAGTAACTTCAGCTGGGAAAGTTACTGTGCTCGTGCCTTGCAGTCACAAAACTGGCACTGCTGTTTGGTAAATCTTGACAGCAGCCTTTTAATACCAAAACACAGCTTTGCAATGGCAGCAGCCCTAAAAGTGCACCCTGAGGAACAATCTCATAGAGTGCTTTAAAATCCACCCAGCATTTCTAATCATTTACCTGCTGCTTCTACGACTATCCTGCAACCTGTAGTTTACCTTTCTCATCCTCCACTGTAAGGTTAATGACACATTTTCATTAAAAACATTACACTAAATCTAAAAACTAAATCTAAAACGTTTCAGTTTGATAGCTTTATTGACTGGGCTGGAAGGTCGGAAACTGGCGAGGGCTGTTCTGACACTGGAGCGGTTGCACCTTTGGTTGGCCGTAAAACTGCTACTGTTAGCTTGATAACACCTGAGGGGAGGATGAACAAAGGGTGGCAAGGATTGCATTAGAGGAAGGGACAAACTGTGGAAGGAAAAAGGAGAGAAGAAAAAGAAGAAAAGGGAAAAAAGAAAAATTTCTCACTATCATGCATTTCACGCTACAGTGAGCATGTGACATATCCAATTTCTAACCTGAGACACTTACTGTGTCTTTGTGGAGCTCAAAGGGTTAGAGGGGAGGTTATGGCATTACTGATCAGTGTGTGTGTGTGTGTGTAGGTGTGCGTGTGTATTTGTTTATGCTCAAAATGGGCAAGTTGGATCCAGATTAAGAAAAAAAAAATCTTATACTGAATATGTTACTTACAATAAGCTTTCACTCTCTGAATGTGGTCGTCTCACAGAAGGCTTGTTTATTTTCCACTGGAGCTCTTTATACAGTTTATTTGTGTGCATGCAGGAGGGAAATAATCATTTCATATTTGTTACCCTCTGGGGAGAGCCCATTCAATGCCCGCAAGCGCGCGCACACACACACACACACACACCCCTTCTAGCCTCTCCTGAGGCGCTTTAGCACTTCTATCATCTTCACAAGCTCTTAAAGCCACACTGATACACGGGCCACTGATGTCAGTCACACCAAAAAATAACAACACAGAATGACTTTCCCCCCCCCACACACAGATTTGAATCAACAATTTAACATGTTCCTGATTGGTTATAAACCGCCGTGCACTTTGTTTGCACACATTTTCTCACTAATTACTCAGCTTTGTTTTCTTCCGCCTGAAATCTGTCACGACATGCAGATGCAACCAGTTCTTCCTCATCAAAGTTAAAGTGTTAACAACATAAATGCTTCAAAAAAAAAAAAAACACGAGGTTTGACGTGTCTTTTTTAATTGCAACGAGTTATTCTGAGGTTTTTTTTTTCCTTCTTTTTGCTTCTGATACATTCATCTCTCCCTTAAGCTGACCTGGTGGCTCACCAATCTCATTGTCATAATTACCATCATCACAATCACTATTATCTTAATTGGCCTTATCTCCTCGTTAGCTGCTCGTTAGCTAATTGACTCGGAGAATATCCCGGCAAACGCTTTGCGCGACGACACAAAAGGCAACAGACGGAGATCAAGAGGAGACATCTGCCTGTTGAGAGAAGAGGAAATACTGCAACAAGCTCAAGCTCATCTGTCACAGTAATGACTGTCTCAACAACGACACACAATTATGTGGAGGAAAAACTACTGCCACAGCAGCCGGCAAGCTAGTTACACATGAGGACATGTACACACTTTCCTTCAAGTGCTCACATTAAATGTACAGGCAGATGCTTAATGACATGTTAAGACAGACCGAAGACACACAGATTCAGAGGAAGCACGCAATTATACACTAAGTAAGACATACAGCATTGAGTCTCTGTGTTTCAAAAAGCCAATTATAGAACACTGAAAGGAATGGAGAGAAGTACTGTAATTACATTGACCTGATGTGTGTAGAAATGTATCAGAATTATCATCAATTAAAATGCACAACTCTCAACTATCCATTTATCAGCATAAAGGTGGTTTCAGGAATAGAAGACAGCCTTTGTTGTCGCTGTTTGCTTAAAGAAAACTGAAGATAATAAAATTTGTGTCAGTTTTTCCATATTATTCCTAATCGAAAGCAAGCATTTTTCCAGAACTATTTCTTCTTCTTCTACTGTATCATCCACTTTTTGCTCCTCCCACTGTCTCTACCCCCCCCCAACTCACACACACACCTGTTATTCCATCCCTTTTTCTACTTCTTCTCCTCAATTTTTTTGTTACACCACGCCACCTTCTTTCTTGTGCTCCATCTAATTTTCTTTCTTTCTTTCTTTCTTTCTTTCTTTCTTTCTTTTTTTCTGTTGCTTTAGGGTTGTGGAGTCCGGTGGTGTCACTAGTAATAGGGTCCCATGAGTCCTCTGTACACTATTGCTGGGGTCTGAGTACTGCCTGCATAATATGAAAGGGGAGGCTCCTGTGATTTCCTGTCCTACTTTGCAAAGGGTCTGTGGCTAGCTGTGTGCATCGTGCATCACGACACCACGAGAAGCTGACCTTAGCAGAGGACTTTTGGCATTTTCAAGTGAGGGCAAGAAGGACTGTGTGATTGACAGTCTGTAGGTGCTTCAGCTGAAATGCTGCAGAAACACTGAACTGCTGTAGTTAATGAAGACCTCAGATCTAAAGTCTTTGTGTCAAGCTGTATCGCGGCCCTCATGCTGCAGTGATACTCTCAGTGCCGAATGGCAGCAACCCACTCGTGATTTAGTGTTGCTGGCCTTCCACATGTGATTATCTGTGTTTAAGTGATGTGTTTTAGAGTAAAAACATGCCCTCAAGTCACCTTTTGTGAAATATGAACTCAAGTAATTTGATAATATGTGAACAACTCTACGCTGGCATGTTCATGATAAAATAGAGTGTATGCAGTGGAAAGTTCAGCAAAACCTGGTACATTGATGCAAAGTTATGTTTATTTTTGGTGCTTTTTCTCCACTACATAAATCCCCAAGGAACTAAAAGTGTTCAATCATATTCCTCCTAAAAAAATGTTTTTTTTGAACCATAGATCTTTTGCATCCTTACTTGCTAGCTAGCAGGCTCCTTTTCCTTTTCTGTATATTTCCTTTCTTTCACATCACTGTCTTGTTGCTCAGCGCATTACAAGTGAGGTAGGCACCAGCAATGCGCTCGATGAGATTTTTTTAAGCAGTCGATTAAACGCTGTAACATTTAACGACTGTAAACATGCGTATTTTGGTTGTTGTGACTGCCAGAAAGCAATAAGGGGTCAGTTCACTCCTCAATGTTCAACTTTCATTTCTCACATCACAGAATTGTTCCACTTCAGTGCTTAGCTCCAAAACTAAAACCAAGTAATGTCAATATGATGGAGCCAAAACAATAAGAGTCGGACAATTTATCAGCTTATACTAGCTTATCACTGATATTTTGTTATTTTTTCCTATATTAGAAACTTTAGGAACCACAAGCCAGCCTGCAGTCTGAGAACGAAGCGCTCTGTGAGGATAATAAGGTGCTATGTGGTCTTTAAGATATGATGTGGGCCTGATTGTTTAAGATTTATGTAAGGAGAAGGATTTTAAATTTAATTCTGAATTTAACAGGGAGCCACTGAAGACATATGTGAGAAATCTGCTCTCTCTTTCTAGTCCGTGTCAGTTCTCTAGCTGCAGCATTTTGGATCAGCTGAAGGCTTTTCAGGGAGCTTTTAGGACAGCCTGATAATATTAAATTAAAACAGTCCAGCGTAGAAGTAATAAATGCATGACCCATCTTTTCAGTGTCACTCTGAGACAGGATGTCTTAAATTTTTTTGTGATATTGCACAAATAAATGAAGGCAGTCCCACATATTTTTTTAACGTGCACCTTGAAGGATGTATGCTGATTAAAAATGATTTCAAGATTTCTCACAGTGTTACTGGAGGCCAGGGTTGCTAACATGAATTGTCCAACATCAGCTCAGATGTCCATAAAGGCAAGCCTGTACAGCGTGTCGGTGGAGCCATGCAGCTCACAAAGATGCGCTGAAATGACCAAGCAGTAACATTCCATTTGGCCAAAGATGTCCACCAAATATGGTGAGTAACAGATCTTTCAGGAAAATGGTCATCATAGAAGATATGTCATCCCTTTGCATGGTTATTTTTCCCAAAGAGGCAAAACCTGCACTGGCTACAAAACATCGCAGGAGAAACAGAGAGGGATCGCACATCTGTGCGGTACTTTGCTTTGAGTTTTATTCACATCTGTCGTGCAGGTAGAATGAATGAATATATTATCTGTCTACAGAAATTAGCACAATGTACTAATGTCACACAATGTAAAAGCAGCGCCCTGCGAATTTCATCTCTTCTTCTAAGAGATGCACAGATGTGAAGATGAGAAAGCGGTTTCCCGGTTACGCAACAGCGCAATAAGAAAATTTGTTGCCACTAAAATCAATGAATAATCATGACAAACAATCATGGTCTCAATATTGAGCAAAATAATCGTGATTATCATTTTGGCCACATTTGTGCGGTCATATCTAGAGATGCTGCAGTAGAATTCTCCACCTGGAGACATTCGTGTTATTGACTGCACTAACTTTAAGGAGCAGGACTATCAATAAACTACTGAAGCACTATTTTTTTAAATAGACCTTTTTTTTTAGAAAAATTCATGCATTTTGGAATAAGCTTGAAAAATGTTCAGATGAACCTTGATTTTTTTTTTAATGCAGCCTTTCTCTTTTTTACATCAAGTTATTACTTTTTATTTTGCTCATGTTTTTATTTTGGTATTTGGTGGATTAATAAAGTCAAAAACCTTATTTGCATTAATTAATCGATGTAGCATTATTGAATAGTTTGCACATCTTTCCTTTTTTTTAATCACTGCCTTCAACCTCCATCAATTTGAACGCTATTCTTTTCTTTTACTACAAATTCCAACAGTGAACTGCCCCTTTAACCTCGCTTTGAGTCATAAACAGTGTTTATCCGGCAGTACCTGCTACTGATTGCATAACGATCTGTCGCCCCAGTGAATCACATGTCAATTTCACACCAATTGTGAGCGTAAATTGCATGAAAGGTCCAGCGAAATTTGCATGTGCGCAAATCTGGCATTTGCTCACCGACACCTCAACAGACTGGATGTTATCCTGCAGAAACGGTCTATCTAACCGACACCCCGCTGACACAAATAAAGAGGCACAGAGAGAGAAAGGACCAAAAGGAAAGGATTTGTGTTTACTGAATTAATTTAGCTGTAAAAGAAAACCCACTTCCCCTCTCAGCACAGTTGCCTAACAGGAAAGACAATGCAACAAGAGTCTTAGTGCTGCTGAGTCCGGAAGGGTTCAAAAGTCTTGAGGGTCAGGTGGGTTTTATCACTGCTGAGGTCTTATCTGACATTTCTCACAAGGACAGGTCTGGAGAGATAATTGGAATGAGATTCTCTCGCTCCTGCGGTATCTTCCTCCCTCTTCTTTTTTGGTCACCACTCAACAAACACACACACACACGTGCACACACACACACACACACACCCATCCTGTACACGTTTATCTCAACGTACTTTGGGTGCCAAAGTTGGTCTTTGATTTCAGATCTCAATATCTTATCTTCAAGTTAGACACCCACGGTTGGCATTTTAAGACGACACATACCGACTGTGCACACACAGATAACCGCCACTACTACTCGCTGTCACTCACAATGGCCCACACACAAGCTGTGAGCATGTGCGTGTTGGAGTGTGGGCGAATAGAAGGACGCTTATTCGTTGTCCTCATGTGATGTGTGGAGTGATGCGAGCATGCTCTGTTTGTAATTTAGAGTGCAACAAAAAGCGTGTTCATGCATCTACTGTATGAAAGTCACTATTTATATGCAAGTTGTTGTATTTCTGTTTGTGTCTGTAAAATGCGTGTTTGTGGGTGTATGTGTGTGATTTTCATGTATTGGCCTGGTGTGAGCGATGGTAAGCACTGATTATACAGTAATGTTAGGGTTGTCAGGAAGCCAGCAGGCAGCCTGGTTTTAGCCACAGCAGGAGGTGGCACCATTATACCAGCCTCAGTTTCAAACTGAGAAATATGCCAGCCTGGACAAAAGGGTGTCTTTTCTATGTTTCATTATTCTGATTGGAGCTCAGACTGTCTGTAAATAGCATGCTGTTTCTATTTAATTGCCAGGGTGAGTAGTATTTTTTTTAAAAAACCACTTTGAGGTGAAGCAGTGGTCATTTTGCTGCTACTGTTAAACACACATATGTTTTAACTGGTACAAATCAAAAGGATATATTTCCAGAAAACAAATTTACAACTGATTTCCAAGCAATTCTCATGATTTCACTTTTACTTTATTGAGACTTTTTGTCTTCCTACGACAATCTGGGATAGAAGCAAGTATGGAAAACTGTGGCCTTCCAGCTCATAGGATCTCAAGAGCAACAGAAGTATTATGATCACCGGCTGCAATCCAGGATGGTGTGGATGGACTCCATTTGATTTGTGGGACTTGAGACATTGAGGATCATCACAGTGGCAAAAAGAGCAGGACCAGAGGGTCCTGGTTATAATGAGCGTACCTTTCAAAACTGTAAAATGATCACTTTGCTTTGTCAAAAAGATAAAATACCAAAATATTCTTGGGAGGATGTTGATATAGATGTGAGGGAAAGATAATCCACTCACCTGTCAGCTGATTTAACTGGAAAACACTTTCACAATTCAGTTTTTTACTTCACGTTTCCAAAAATCCTAAAATTTGGAATATTGAAAGAGTTTACAAATGTGATACAATATATAATCAGTAGGTCCAGACCAAAGAATGTACTCGCCAACACATTTCACTATTTTCTGTAGCATGGGAGGGAACTAAAGAGAGAAAAAAATATTAAATAACACATTTTGATTTATATAATTAAAAAAGTGAAGACAAAGTAAAATGTGTTTACATTTTAAAATGCTACCTACACTACTGTGCAAAAGTCCATGGCTCATTTCTTTATATTTTGCTAAGAAAATGAAAAATAGATGCAGGGATTTATTAAAATGTCCAGATATGAAGTAGAAAAGGCAAAAAACAGAGTTTGTACAATTTTAAGAAGCTTGAAAGTCAATATTTATTGTGATCACCTTTGTTCTTCAACACAGCCTGAAATAAGCCCCAAACTATGACAGAGACTCCAACGTGTTTTACAGATGACTTCAGATACTCAGAGTTGTACGTCTCTCCTGACCTCCTCCTTACATACTGACAATAATTTGAAACAAGAATTTTCAATTAGGATTCATCACTCAATAAGACCCGTCACAATGATTTTTGTCCAGTTCTTGTTCCTTAGTCTTTTCTCTCTGTTTCCTGTCCTTAAGAATGTCTTCTTGACAGTCAACCTTCCACTGAGACATTCCTGCTGAGGCGAGCAGATGGATCGACTGAAGGTCCAGTTGCAGCTCTCGGGTCCGGCATCAGGTCTTTGCTGCCCCCACAATTTCTTGTAGACGTGACTTTCAGGAAACTGGAGAAGTGTCCTCTACTCTTCCAGTTTCGTCAATGTTTTCAAGCACACACTGCACACCACACCAAGTTATGCCAAGTATTTAGCTAAAAGCTTCTTGTAAATCACCTTGTTGGTGCAAATATTTTAAATTATATTAAGCCTGTTAAACTGTGTTATCTTTGGTATTTTTCATAGATTAAAGAAATGTGAACACACTGTAAAAGAGCCTAAAGATACAATGTAAAATTGTGTCTTTGCTAAATTGTTTGTTATGTGTAGACACAACACTGGTTCATCTCTTGAGTTGGGTTCTTTTTTTAAATTCTTTAGTGAGTCATAGGTCAGTGGCTTAACAAATAAAAAACAAAATTTCTCTGAAAATGAAAATGATCAGGTACAAAGCGTGGACTGAAAATGATGGGAAAAGCAGCCAATGTCCACAGAAAAACTTCAGAAAGCTGGAGAACTACTGATCAAGAACAAATTACAAGTCTAGCTGCTTAGAAGCCAAATCTAGAAACTATGGGTGGCTCAAGATCTTTGCACAATACTGTAATAGCTACCTTTATCTCTGACCAAAGCTTTGCTCACTCTTGATTCTCTCAGCAAGGTTCACGAGGTCGTCACCTGGGGCTTTACCAACAGCGTGAAGACGTGCTCGTATATGCTGAGCACACGTTTGCTGCTTTTCTTGCACTCTGCAGTTGAACTTCTCCCAGGCATATAATTTGGGTTTAGGTCAGGAGATTATAGAGGCCAGGCCATCTGACAAAGCACTCTATTATTCTGCTTTTCTGTCAGACAGCCCTTAGTAGTCCATATGTGTGTTATAGGTCGCTGTCCTGCTGGAAAACAGGATGGTTCCTAGTTCAAACCAGACTCTGATTTTGCAAAGCCGCTCCTAACAATCATGCAAAATACTCTCCATTCAGCCAATTTTCATCTGAAAGATGCAGAATTTGGAATAAAAAAATATAAAAAATAAATTATAAAAAAATAGATTTACACTTTTCACTGTGTTTCTGGGTTAAAGTAAGTCTCTTTTTCTTATTGGTCTTCCTCAGAAGGTCTCAGAAGGATTCACACAGATGAATCAGGTAATTCAACTCTAGGAAGCTTTCTGTCTGAGGAGCCTTTACGTGCTGATTGCTGAGGCTGGTAAATCCAGGGAACTTTCTAACTACAGCACATGGATCGTGTGGTCTTCTTGAAGACTATTTCAAGTTTCTGAAGTTTTCCAAATTGCAGGACTTTGACATGTTTTTACTGTTACTGTTTCTCCTTAATTTGTTGAGCAGTACTTAGCACACTAGTTACATAGCCAATTTTGCTGGCAAACATAATTGCATTAATTTTCACGGGGTGCAGTTGGCTCACAGCAAGCCGTACACTTACTGGAAATGATAATCACAATGTTTGAGTGTGATTATTGTGCTAGCTAATATTTTGTGAATATTTATGACCACAATGCTAAATGCTTCTTTTCTAAGATCCTAAAATTTGGACTATACAAATCTAATACAATAAATGCATCTCCAATCAAAAGACTGGTTCTCATTTCCATAAATGTTTCCATCACTGGCTGAAATGCGTCCCTCCATGGATATGCCTCCCCAGACCAACACTGACAATCCAATAAACCGGATATGTTGAACGATGTTACAGGCAGCATAATGTTCTCCACGTCTTCTCTAGACAGCGGTCCTAGAATAACTCCCTGTCTCCTGGAATCTCCTCCATGCTGGGAGACATAGCAAAGCTTCTGGCAATGGCACGTGCAATCCTGGAGGAGTTGGACTTCCTGTGCAACCTCTGTAGGGTCCGGGTACCACCTCATGGTACCAGCAGTGACGCTGACCCTAGCCAAATGCAAAACATGTGGGGTTGTCTCGTTGTTGTCCCTCTAGTCTTAATTTTTTTTTTAGGGCAGTACTAGTAATTAGCAGGTCATGTGCTTACCAAGAAAATAAAACTTAACACATTCATCCAGCACAACAGAGCCAATCTAAATGGACTGAATATATAGTTCACCATCCAAACTGTCACTAAACTGTTAACTACATAATAAAAATAATGCAAATGGTGTAAAGTAATTCTTAAAGAAATAAGAAAGCCAGAACTGAAATGAAATCAAAGGGAAAGCACTCAGGCAGTGCGTGTATATTGAAATTAACCTTTGTTAAAGGCCTGTGTTTGTTTTAGGCACTGTAACAGCCCTCAGGACACAGATCCTAATGGACTCTGCAATATGCAGCAACTTTGTTCTGCTATTTCTATTTCACACCTGCTGATTCTTCATTAGAGTTGTCTATTGTGCCAAATGCACAGTGAGAGCAGATCAACCTTCTTCCTACATTCAGTGTTTGCCATTATCTGCTCCATCGCCTCAGGCATACCTTCCCATCAAGACTTCGCCACTAGAAGAATAAAATGGAGGTGGTCGGTTGCATAGAGGTAATTAAGCTTCCGAGTTGCACGATTTCAAAAGGAAGTTCAACTTTTTGCCTTGAAAAAGTTCAGTTTTAAAGTTGTTTTTTTTCTTCGAGAAAACTACATTTGAAAGACCAAAAGGCATCCAGTAGCACGAACAGACACGGGCAAACGCCGAGACGCTCTCAACTTAAGGTTCTGAGTTGCCGACGGGAGAGGAGGGAGAGGCGAGAACAGAGAGAACAGCAGCAGAGCCTCACAGAACAGAGGAGGCTGCTGTAGCTGGTCATTAATAGTCAACCAGGATATACCGCGGGGGGATTGCAGACCATGGAGGCAGCTTGATAATTCAATCTGTCAAGCACGCGCTACAAGCTAGGCCAATTAACTGGAGAGGAGGAAGGCCTGACCCCAGCACCCCCCCCCCCCCACCCGCCTGCCTTATCCTTTCTCCTTTTGCAACATCCCTGGCGTGTGTTAAATCAACATCTATGCCAGTTAAACTGTCACTCCTGCTGAGGTCAGAAAGAACAGATAAGTGTATGTGTGCGTGGGTGTATGTGTGCGTGGATCAGTGGACGCTGAACCGCTTCATTCTGTTGCTACAGTGTCTGCTCTAATAACTGGGGAGACGCAGCGTTCATGGACAGATGGCCAAACAACAACCGCTGCTAATTGACGGCTAATTGCAAGCGCTCGACAGGTGTACGTTCTTTCCAGCAAATAAAACCTGAGTTATTTCTCTCTTTCTCTTGCTAATTTATACTCACAACCTCCACCCAGTTCCTTTTTTTCCTCATCTGTCAATGCCTCGTCCATGACACCTTTTACCTTTGCAAAAGCATCCAGTGGTAGCCCAACATCTCAAACACATCATTTAAAAAGCTATGATTATAATGCTCAGAGAGGCTAAATAAATGCAGTGTGGAGGTGTATTTAGATGCTGATGTACTTTGAAGAGGGAGGCAAAGCATGTTCAGAAGAGCGCACAAGTGAAAAAGTTTTCTTTTTTCTTTTTCACGCTCACAAAAACAGTCAAGAAGGGGGGAAAAAAAGCGTGGAGACTTTTAGCGAGCAAGGTCGCTGCCGAGTATGAAAGGAAAGTGTCACGGTGAGCAACATTACTGTTAGCTGTACTCAGGAACCGGTTGATCGGGCTTTTATTCGAAGTCACTTACTGAAAAAAAAAAAAAAGAGAAAGATGAAATTGTATCACAGACACCCAGTGCAACCACATTTCATTTACTGAAACTTCAGAAACGCTAAAACGTTTTTCATCTGCAGGTTGGCAGGTGGACTCGAGCCACGCTGCTCCTAATCTTTCTTCTATGATTTTCACAGAGTAATATCCGTCAAATGACAATCATTTCTTCAAAAGACAAAAAGAGATAGACAGTGCTCTGAAACCCTGCTTGGGTAACACCTACAGAGAGGCATTTTGAATATCAAGTGAATGTTAAAAGGCTTTCAGCATCATTAGAATTCTGGGTGCAGGTTTTCCAATTAGAAGCAATCCTGCACTGTCGAGTTCTACTGTTGCCGTTGCGCCACATGCAGGTTTGCTCTGCATGTGCAGGTATCTGTGTGTGCACGAGTGTGTGTGAGACTTTGTATATTTAATGTCGCTGAGTGTCACTTCTTTCTGCTTTTTTACAGCTGCACATCCCTCCATGCTGCTTGCTGCAAGGCTTAAAATAAATAAATAAATAAATAAATAAAGCGCTTGTCTGCCCATATTGTGTGGCGGTGAAATCCATCCATAATAATATCTGTTTTGAAGACTCTAGCTTTGATAGTCTTTTGCCAAAGATGAGTCTCCAAAGAATTATTTGCAGAACTGCATACAGCTTCCGTGGATGTGTACACTAACTTTCTGTGAAGGCAGGGGAGGGGAGGGGAGATGTAAAGTTTTGCATCAAAGGGCCTCAAAAGAGACGCTCGCTCTTCCTCTGACCATAAAAAAAATTTAGTTTAGTAACTCTCAGATGAGCTTCTTCAGAGGAGTCCAGAGAGGTTTCACAGAGTGAGAGCTGGAGCAGGTGGAGTGGGAGAGAGAGAGAGAAGAGCCAGAGGTGGAGAACGAGTAAGAGAGTGGGTTAGATGTAGAGGGAGAAAAGCAGGAGACTGGTGGCTTGGAACAAAATCTGGCTCCCCTTCATCAGGAGTAGCTGCCTCAGTGAAGATGACTTTTTGGGGTTAGTGCAGAAGGGAACCCTCCCTCCTTCTGCACACACACACACACACACACACACACGGACACACTTTCACCTGAAGAGACACGAACACACATTTCTTTTACAGGACTAAAGGCTTAGGGGAATCATCTTAAAGACACAGGATTAAAGATATACACACATGGAATTCACACATGCCATAAACTAATTAAAACAACAAAGTTTTTAACCTGAGCCTCGCAGCGTTGACGCGGCTTCTTCACAGTAAACTGTCAGCCAGGCACGCTAACACTGTTTGATCATGAAAGTTTTATGACATCTTTGCCTTCACTTTGACTTACAAATCTTGTGAGTGTCAATTAGCAGCAGCAGATCAGGAAGCCCTGCCAACTGAAAACAAACCTTTGTCTTTGGCGCTCAGACTTCAGAAGAATAAGGATTAAAAGGGACACGGTGAAGACAAATGGGGGGGGGGCCTGCATGTTAGATTTGCATGGCAAACATCACTGACACTTTGTGTTTGTTTGTAGTGCAGCAACACTGTCAACCGTTCTTAAACTATTTTGCAAGTGGTGCGTTTAGACGTCGTTTATCCTTGCTCAAATGTTCAAGGAAGGTCACACCTGCGCAACGAAGAGCGGAAAAATACGTTGTTTTTTTGTTTGTTTGGATTATCATCACATGTGAGACTGCTAAGATTGTAATTGGGAAGCATTTCAACTTTTTTTTTAGCACTCATTGTGTATAGTAGGCAACAAATGACAGTGTTCCTCCAATAGCCTCTAGCAAATTATACATAATTGCAACAGAAGATTCAGAAGGTATTGATTTTTTTTTTTCATTTTTTTTTTTAATGTCCTCCTCTGTCTTTGTCTTCCATTTTATTTAAGAGGCTGCTTTTAACCATACTTTGAAGAAGTTGCTTTGATGTAGAAGACAAATGTCAGTAGTCTGTTTGATCTGATTTTCAGGCTGGCTCTATTATGCCTGCACTGTATTCCAATCAGATGCATTTTTCCAGCAAGTCCTGTTTTTGTTTATTCTGAGGAAATGATGGTCAGATTTGTGTGATGGCAGGTCGGTGGCAGATTTTATGAAATTTTAATTGAAAGAAATGTCGATGGCTAATATGGCTGGAAAGGAACTAAATTAAAAGAAATGCTGCTTTAGGATTTAAGAAGAGTCGTGCTTTGAGGATGACATAAGTATCGCTTTGCCATTAAATCTGGAAGAAGGCAAAACCCCGGCTTTTCTACAGCACTGCTGCTGCATGATCAGGTCAAAGAGATCACATATGTCTCAATATCCACCTGAGAGGTTGACGCTAACATTGATAAACATTCGCAAGACTCTGTGATTTGTATTCTGTCCTGACTTTTTATCAAGACCATCATCTACTTTGTGTGGTTGGTGACACTTAACTATTAAAATAATAATGCAATAAATCAAAATTGTGAACCGCTCCCCAGTGGTCATTATTCGCCCCAGGGATGTGGGTACTTTGTGGTTCCTGGGCGCATGGCCAGATGGCCTGGTGTGGCTGCTGACCTGCTCCTGTTGTCGTCTGGGGTGGCTCGTGCCTCTTTGATGTGGGGTGGTGGGCTCTGTTGGGTGCCAGGTGGTTCTCGGGTGCCTCGGGCTCACGATGCGATGGCTGGCCTCTCGTAGAGTCAGCTGTCTGTTGCCTGTAGTCCTTTGGGGCTCTTTCCCTTTGGCCATCGGGGATCCATCTGGGGTCTCCCTTTTCCTCCTGCTGGGGTGGGCATGCAGTGATCATTGGGACATGTGGCCTCAGGACGTAAGTGCTCTTGGGGCTGTGGATGACTTAATATTGCAACTACAACTACTAGGATCTTTACCACAACTATTTTTGATAGCAATGCCCCCACTCATTTATAATAAAGGCTAAGAACCAGATAATGGAAGTGCTGTGTGTCTTTATCCTGAAATATACATTTCTTCATTTCAGAGTGTCAACAAAATATAAAGATAAAAAAATATAAAGAAAAACAATCTGCTACAACCACAAGTTACCACCATAAATGAAAGAGGAGAAGAGTTTATGTTGAAAGAAAAAAATAACCATGATCCATTTTATTACTGGAGAACAACAGTAATGTGAGCATCATCACACCAGGTTGGTGGAGACGTGTAGCTCCACGTAGTTTTGAAGCTGGTTAGGGTACCTTGTGGCAAACTATTGAATATTATTGTTTGTATGAAAATACATTTTAAATTGAGCATTGGCAAAAACGCTACGATGGCATGGTGGTTCGCACTGCTGCCTTACAGCAAGAAGGTCCTAGGTTCGATTCCACCTTCTGTGTGGAGTTTGAATGTTCTCCCCGTGTTTGTGTGAGTGTTCTCCAGGGACTCCAGTTTCCTCCCACAGGAACCAAAGACGTGCAGTTACTGCGGTTAGGTTAATTGGTGATTCTAAATTCATAGGGGTGAATAGTTGTCTGTGTTAGCCCTGTGACAGGCTGGCAACCTGTACAGCAGGGATCCTCAAGTCCAGGCCTCAAGGGCCGGTGTCCTGCAGGTTTTAGATGCATCCCTGATCCAACACACCTGAGTCAATCTTCTCCAGAGTCCTACAAAAAGCACAATTTCGTTGGTAATAATTCATAATCTACTGCATAGTCATGCCATACTGAGGCTGAATCTCAAAAACAGTCATGGGAAGTGAATGTAGCCTCTGGAACGCACCATAGTTCAAACTGTTGCTGCTGAATCGTCTCCCTCATATGTGGCAGGACATTACAACACAAGTCTGCAGTGACCGTTTGACTGTGGGGTGCAAAGTCACACAAAAATTAAAATAAATAAATAAAATGGAAAGAAAGCGTTGAGCTCTTGGCTGCACTCTGTAGAGAGGCGGAGGACTGTTTCAATGAAAACTGCTCTTTGGTCTTCCGGTTGTCACCACACCAGTGCTCATCAAATGTGGAGATCTTGTTCACCAAATTCAGGTCATTTTGACACAGAAGTTGTTGTTTGATCTGCAGTCAGAGCGGTGGTGCACGAGAACGTGGCCTTCAAAGGGATGTCAGGTGTTTGATATTTACAGATGGGTTTTCAGAACTGTTTGAATGTATCTTGTGTAACAAGGAGGGGAAAAAACAGCACATAGAGTTGGACACTACCAAATTACAATTGTACATTTTTGACTAGGCATTAAAGATAGAAATTTCAGGCAGACACAGCACTGCCTGATCCAAGATTAAAAATATCTGAACGGACTGCTGTGGAACTTTGGGGCATTTTGGATTTATCCTAATGACTTTGTTGAACACTGACTTTTCTTTTAGCACCAACAGCAGGTAAGAATTTGATGGACTCACCATATCTCAGTAGCTTCTGGCAACACACGACTTTTCCTCTACAACTGTCAAAGATTAATACTTACGATTCTGAACTAAAAATACTGTTTAATGTCATTTCTGTTAAATCGGGCCCAAACATATTTCCACACAGGATGAATTTGAAATATGTGAAAAGAAGAGGATTTCAGACTGTAATTGCAGACACTATGTAGCGCTTATATTTGCATGGAAGCACCACTGCACAGCCTTACACTGCTGGTTGTTTGACTGCAGGCTCTTAGGGCTCGACTTTAATCATGCAAGCACAACAAACGGTCGGAGCAGTGGGAGTGAAGTAGAACGTGACATTTTTGCTTCATGTAGATGCAGCAGTACAAAGTGCGTCCAGACTTGAAGTGTAATATGTATCATAAATCTGCTGTCAGCTAGTCACATCACTGGTCGGTGAGAAACAGCTGGGCCAATTACAGTGACACATGACAACAATGGCTCAACATCTGAAGAACGGGTTTCTCCAGAACATCGTGCTGTTTTCCAAATGATGCAGCATGTCAGAATGTGCACACACAGCATCATATATGTGCAGCCAGAGGCATGTGGTGGGGTTTTTATTCAAACAGCACCGTGACGATAGAAATAAATATGATGAAGCATGTTCATAATAAGCTGCTGTAATTCAACATAAACAAAGGCACACAGAGTTACAACTGCTCTGTTAGATATGTGTCTAAGCGTATGAGATTACTATGCAGACTGGTGTCATTTGTGTGAGACTGAATCAAGCCAAACACAGTGAATAGTCCTGTGTTTTGTCCTGTGAATTGTACCCATTTTCCATCAAAATACTAACTGGGGCCATTTCTATCTTAATTCTACTCCATCTCACAAAATAGCATCATGTAAAATGTAACAACAGTGTTTGCACGATAATCCATCCATCCGTTTTCTCATCCGCTTATCCAACGAACATAGCGAGGCTAGAGCCTACTTATTGCTGCTGACATTGGCTGACACACACACACAGACAGGTCACTAGTCCATTAGAGGGCTAACAGAGACACACAAACAGTCATGTGCCACACCTACAGCAAACACAACAAATTAATTAGCTGCTTTTATCCAAGTGGAAGCGTGAAGGGCTGCAAATTGAAGATAAAAGTGCCAAAAACTGCAGTTCCAAAAATTGCCACTTGAGTCTGGCTCCAAAAGTGAGTCACTCCCCATAGATTGCAGAGTTAAAAGGCCCTACTTTAGTAAAGAAAATAATGTGTTTACAGCCCCCCC
>VUQJ01025074.1:20853-32207 GCA_015108635.1 Andinoacara biseriatus
GTTTGTGTTTTAAGAGACCTAATAAAAAAAGACACTTCTAAGAAAAAAAATTGTTTGGCAGTGGCTTTACGTAAATATAACATAACCACCTTTAAGTGAGAACAGAGTGAAATGCATGGAAAATTCACGGCAGACAGATCCCACTCAACATGTCGGATGGTTATTCAAACTACAAAAATCCCTAGAGTGCATCTCTAAGCGGCCACATCACTCAGTGTGAGTGCACCCTAAACAGGCTGCTGTGGATCTTCAGATGTAATTCAAACCATTAACCACAACTGAACACGTGTTCAAGGGAAAATCCAAGGAAGGCAGCGATCTGTTGCAATAATACAATAAAAATCCCACTTCCTGTCACCTGGAAATGTTTAAGCTGACCAGCTCTGGTTCAAAGGCAGGGAAACAGGCTGGAGGTTCAGTACCAGAACAGGCTCCTCGGGGAGGAAGAACAGCAAACGTGGGTCTGGAAAACATATAATGTGCCTTCTGCCTTGGAAAAAATGAATGGTTGAGTCCTGAAATACAGATTTCTGCGTTCCACGGCACTTACTTATGGAATCCTAATCATCCTCTGAGACAAACACTGAATCTCTCACAAAAGCAGAAAAACAAACAAACATACAGGACACATCCAAGACCGAAGGCCGTTTTGGGCTGTTAGCAATAATACTGAGTCTGAGCTAATAAGCACTCAAATGTCACTTTAAGTCAACAAAAACTGAGGAAGCGCACAAACCTTAATTTTACACAAAGAGGAAGAGAGGTCTCACAAAGACCATAAACTGAGAGGAGTGAGGCACAAACAAAGGGATGGAGCTTTATTTGATCCTTGTCCTGAAAAGAAAGCTCGTAAACACAGGCCTGGCACTGAAGATAAACACAGCCTTCCCCACAAAGCGTGTCTAAAGCATGTGTAAGATATGAGTCAAACAAAGCTGTTGAAACTAAAGGAAAGCTGTCACGAGACGGCCACGAGTCATCCGATCACAGATATAACAGTACAGACAAAAGTGTGTGTGTTCTCTTGCTGGTCATCAAGGGATGGACATGGTCAGCAACAATACTCAGGTAGGCTGTGGTGTTTAAACGATGCTAAGTTGCTACTAAGGGGCCCATAGTGTGGCAAGAAAATAAACGCCACACCATTACACCAACACCGGCAGCCTGAGCCATTGCTACAAGCCAGGATGGATCCATGCTTTCATGGTGTTTGCACCATATTCTGACCCGACCATCTGAATGCCACAGCAGAAAGCGAGACTCCTCAGACCGGGTGACATTTTTACAATCTTCTGTTGTCCAATTTTGGTGAGCCCATGCAAACTGTAGCCTCGGTTTCCTGTTCTTAGCCGACAGGAGTGGCACTAGGTGTGGTCTTCTGCTGCTGCAGTACATCTCCTTGAGGGTTCGAGATGCTCTTCTTTATATCTTGCTTGTAACAAGCCAATACTTGAGTTAATGTTGCCTTCCAATTAGCTCAAAGCAGTCTGGCCATTCTTCTCTGACCTCTGGCTTAAACGGGGCATTTTCAACCGGAGAGCTGCTGCTCACTGGATTATTTTCTCTTTTTCGGACCATTGTC
This sequence comes from Andinoacara biseriatus, assembly GCA_015108635.1. NCBI lineage: Eukaryota > Metazoa > Chordata > Actinopteri > Cichliformes > Cichlidae > Andinoacara > Andinoacara biseriatus. The sequence goes on from VUQJ01025074.1 coordinate 22,436, forward strand.
TATAAACACTAGAGATGGTTGTGTGGGAAAATCATAGCAGATCATCAGTTTCTCAGAGTAGCCCGTCTGGCACCAATAACCACACCATGTTTAAAGTCCCTCATCTTGACCTTCTCTGCATGCTTCAAGTTGCTGCCATGTGATTGGTTGATTAGAAATTTGTATTAATGAGCAGTTGAACAGGTGCACCTAATAAAGTGGCTGCCTAATGTGTACGTATTGACATAAAGAATATCAATTGATATACAAGTGCCAGAATTTGTATTCATTAGTATCACCTTTGACCCCCAGAATCCAGTGTGTCTGGATTGTATTGGTCAGACTAAGTGGAAAATCATGCAGATGTTACAGCGGTGCAGCTCACATGACCAACAATATTTTTTTTCCAACCTTTTTCAAATTAAATGATTATTTAAAAAAAACAAAACAGTGGGAGTATTTATTTGATCTGCAAACAAATGGAAGTAAAACATAGAACTGGAAGGATGGATGGATGGAAGGATGGATGGATGGATGGATGGATGGAAGGATGGATGGATGGATGGATGGATGGATGGAAGGATGGATGGATGGATGGATATATTTTTGCTAAATAAGCTTAGCAAGTCTGAATGGCTCTCTCAGGTGGTCGAGCAGGTTGTGGTGTCTTTAAATAATAGCACCATAATTTGTTTAGTATATAATATTTAGGAAGTGACTTCCTCAAAACCGGCCAAAATTCAGTGTCTCTACACGTTAATAATGCATTTTCACTAGTGATAATGTAACTGGCTGTGGTTAGGGCTTCAGTAACTGTAAGTGGACTTGAAATACCTTTGGGGAAAAGTGGGGATTACGTATGTAAAAAGGCCTTGAAAAGCAGAAAACTAGCCTCTGTGCCCACAGCAGAGAACATGCCTTTGTCAACCAGCACAACATCGCCCCTCCTTTGTCTTTGCTTCAACCCCTGAAGTGAAATTACTCTGTGCGCGCATGTGTGTGTGTGTGTGTACAGTTATGCATCTGTGTATGTGTTGTGCTGTGTCCCTGTTGGAGCGTTTATGCTTATTTAGCGCTCGCCGTTCTTCGCCCTTATTCCTCGATGATTCGCTTATGTAAGGAATCAGCGCAAGCTTCTCTGAGCACTGCCTCCAATGAATACAGCAGCTACACAAACTCACATAAAAGAAGCCTATTATCTAATCTCCATCCACCCAGGCTGGAGTCTAGACTTGAAAGGATTCACAGAACTGGACTCGCTACGTTAGTTCATAACAGAGCAGTTATTTTCAGTGGCCAAATCCCGAAGTCATTCTACTTCCTGGATTGTTTGTACTGGCAGAGCCCTCACGTTTAATCTCCCATCCAATTTGTCCAGTTATTAGGGTAGCAGCAGATTACTGGGTAAATCAATGCTTATTTCCACATGTTTGTTCTCAGACTCTACTAGAGTAGCTTTGCACTATTTCAGTAGTGCAAAGCTACTCTAGTAGTAGCTTATGTCAAAATCCTTATTCACCTTATACTGGGCCTTGGTGCACCCCTTAGCCCATTATCTGCCTGACACCAGCACTTGAGCTCTACTCCGGTTAAGAATCATTTTTAAAATGGTGGCATCACCTTATCCATTAGAGCAGGATCAGTCAGTTGTTTACAATACAATAAGCACTGTTGGTGTATGTACATCTCATGTAGCCACCCACGAGCTCAGAAAGTCCTCATTTTGAGAATTTTGGCTGTTACCAACTTGATTTTTTTGGAACCAGATTTGCAAACCAGGATTAAGAAACTGCACGCTCATATGGCAGCAACTTGTCAAACACAAAGTAGCCATGCCCAAAATCATACCTTGCTCTATCATCAGTTTTACTGTAAAGGGGGACAATATTTACAAAGCAGACATAATTTTGCATTCTTTAAGATTTGAAACTAGAGACAGACACTGTAAGTGTTTATAGAATTTATAGATTATGGAAGCTGACGATTTTTCTATAGATTTCTATGCAATAAGATTTCTGTTTGCAACCAGGACAGCTGCCCCCTGTTGGACAAAAGAATGGCGATTTATCCCAATAGCTTTCAAATCTGGCAGCATCTCTGAATGCACAACAAGCTGAACCTTGAAACAGGTGGGCTACAGCAACAGAAGACCACATAGGGCACCACCCCTGTCAGCTAAAAGCAGGAAACTGAGGCTACAGTTCACACAGGCTGACTAAATTGGACAACAGAAGATTGAAAAAATATGTTGACTGGTCTGACAAATGTTGATTTCTGCTGTGTTATTCAGAGGGCTGGGTCAGAATTTTGCATAAAGAACATGAAAGCATGGATCCATCCTCTTTTAGTTCAGTAAGGCAGGAGTAAGGCAAGTTAGTAAAGGACTGTTACTCTTATAGCACTTTTCTACTTTATTTGAGCACTCAGATGCTTTCTTATACGCCCCATTAACATTAAAAACATTTTTTAATTACATTTATGGTCCGACGGATGCACTGGAGGTTCAGTATCCTCCCCAAGGATCAACATACAGACTAAAAGATGCAGGAATTGAACCATCAACCTTGTGCAACCTTATGTAAAATAACTTACCCTGAAATTCCAGTTACAATCATCACTCTGTCCTACAGGTATCAGCTGACCTGCCACAGTATACATCATATCACTGCATCACCAAAAAGAGTTCAGGACAGTCAATAATGATCATTTTTATAGTCAACCTTTCCTGCTGATAATTATTTTGAACAGCCGATCAGCCAGCCTGTCGGAAACGTGGTTCATATTAATACTAAATGGTTACATCTTACTTTTAATCAACAAACTGAATCTTTACTGAATCACATTTTGGATGACAAACGGCTAATCTCTCTGCCCCACCCCATTAAAAAAAAAAGTTTGTACCATTATTAACGGCCTCTTGCTTATGTAAAACATAGTATAAAGACAATAATCTGCACAAATCCTCCAAGTGGCTGGATTCACACTGCAGCAGGCCTCCATACAAGGTATCTATCTATCCATGTATCTGTAATTACAGGAGCAACAGGAGCAGAAGTAACAAGAGTCACAGTAATAAAACTTAGTCATTTAGGTCTTTATGGTCTGTCTGAGGCCTGTTCCATATCCAATGATATCAACTATGGCATAAATGGTCAATCTAATGCAGTATTGCTACCCAGATATTTAATTATCTACAAGAATTCTAAGATCATGTATATAAATACAGAAAAAAATGGACCAAAAAAGGGTTATTTTAGCATTACGGACAGACAAAAGTGGCTCCGTGGCACACACTAATCCCCCTGCACACCTCCGGCATAAGACCCAGTGCTCTTTTTCTAGACGCCACAAGCTCGTTTGCAGCCAAATCCTATGACAAAATTCTCCAAACTGCTGACATTTTGTTGCAAGCGGAGAGGAGGATAGGCACCTGACCAGCGCGTTGGGAGACAAACGGAGAGAGCGAGGGAAAAAAACGGCGATCACGATTACAGGAGGGAGGGAATGGTGTGAAAACGGCAGCAAACCTTGCAGAAAAACAGTCCCTAATAAATAAGCACGCAGCTCAAGCCGCTTCCTCTCGATTATTAAAGTGCGGACGCATTTGTGTTTCGTGCGTGTGCAGCCTTGCGATGGAACAACAACAACAAATGCGCCCTCCCTTTGCCCCGTACGTGCTCCCACAAGCAGCGGGCATGTGTCCACACCATCGCGGCCACATGCAAAAGCGATTTTTAACCCCCTCTTTTACCTGGCTGCGGGCTCTCCCGTCACCTTCTCCTCCCTGCTGCTCTCTCGGTTATTTAAACGCTTCTCGCCGTTTCCTTCTCTCCCTGTCCCGCATTTCATTTCGGACCGACCATGATCAAGGATCGGAGCGGTGAGGCCGTATCGGTGGGTGGATAGATGGATGGATGAAGGAGAGGTGGAGGAGGAAGAGGAGCGGAAGCCTTTGAAGTGGAGAAATCTGGGTCCCTGCTCGCGTGGACTGGATTTATGTCGTTTCCAAGGCAGCGTCTGCCGAGCCGATGATGGTCAAGCTGCAGCCTGTTGTACAGAGAAACCACTTCCGATTTCAGCTTCAAAAATAAAATGATGTATTCTTATTCTTATTAATGCTTCTAAAAGAACCCAGTTTGTATCATCTGATCTGAGAGCTAGAAGCGTAAACTTTATCATTTTTTAAACCTTTATTTTACCAGGTAAAATGTTTGATAACCAGTTCTCACTTACAAACATGATCTGGCTAACACCTGGCCACATCTCATCACATCTATTAGTTTATCTGTTTTTATATTTATCCCCCCACCTCCTCTTTTGTGCCAGGAATACTCAGCCAATATGGACTATGATGTTTGCTGACAGCACTGTGACCTGTAGTGAGAGTCAGCAGCAGGTGGAAGAGAGCCTGGAGAGGGAGAGGTATACTCTGGAGAGAAGAGGAATCAAAGCCAGTGGAAGTAAGGCCGAATGCATCAAACAGGTGGAAAGATGAACATGCAAAGAGCAGAGATAGTGAAGATGGATGCGTTTAAATACCTGGGAACAGCCATCCAACGCAATGGACAGGGCACAGGAGAGGTCAAGAAGAGAATGCAGGCAGGTTGGAGCAGGTAGAGACAAGTGTCAGCAAGAGTGATAGGGAAGGGTTACAAGATGTTAGTGAGACCTGCTATGACGTGTGGTCTGGAGACGGTGGCACTGACAAAAAGATGGGAGGCTGAGCTGGATGTGACAAAGTTGAAGAATTCACCGGGAGCGACGGGCAGGATTACAGAGTGAGTTCATTAGAGGGACAGCTCAGATTGAGAAGTTTGGAGGCAAAGTTGGAGAGGCAAGGCTGAGATGGTTTGGACATCCAGGCAGGAAGAAAAGAGGAAGACCACAGAGGAGCTTCATTGATTGAGTGAATAAGGAAATGCAGAGAGTTGGTGTGACAGAGGAGGATGCTCGGGATAGGGTGAGCAGCTGAAAGAAGAAGATAGTCAGTGAAGACTATCATTTCCCCCCCTTTAGATAGATTTGATATTTGCATATTTCCATCAATATAAAAGCGATGCAGAGGTAGACAAGTCTACACTTTATATAAATTTGACTTTGGTCATACAGATATGAACCAGGACACTATGACATGCATGGCTGTTTCTTGAACTAAGGCTTTAAGGTACACATCTTCAACAATAAAAATGTCCTGTTATACACATAGAAATGCACAATAGCTTTAAAGCAGGAAGCAAAAGCAACATTAAAACAATAACCAGCAGTCTTACAGAAAGGGGGGAGGGGGGCTGCCGTCATATAGACTGACATTTTTTAACTTTAATGTCTAAGTACTATCGAACAGTCGTTTTAATAGATTTACGCTAAAAGCTAAAGCTCTCAACAGCCGCGATTTCTCGCTGCTACCTTTCGCTGGCTTGACGCAGCTCTCAGCTCAAACAAACCCCGAGGGCTGCAGCAGATTGACGAAAGGGCGCATGCGCTATCCGAAGCGCTCCGACGCTCGCCGTCGATCACCGAGGAGCACCGCCAACACTCCGCGGAGCAGCATGGGGATGAGCAGGAACGGGGCTCCGCGCCAGGGAGGCAGAGCCGCTGCAGGCCTGTGGGAATACGACACTTCCGTTTAAATACACGAGCACTGGAAGCTCGTGTGGCTTTAATTAACGAACCAGAGCCAGAAAGTATAATCACTGTAAAATTCCAACCAAATATGCTGCTGCTTCTTCTTTTATGTTGATGTTCTGTTGTTAGATTGTAGAAATTTTAAATGCTCAACATCCTGTAATTACTACAGAAAGTTCACTTGGAGCATCAGATCTTTCATTTTCAGATATTCTGTGAGGTAATAATATACTAAAAATTAAGGTTGATTGTTACGAGAAAAACGCACTTTATATTTGTGTCAATGAAATATTTTTCATATTTTACATTTCCACATGTTTATGTCCAAAATCAGCAAATAGTTATTTTTTTATTAGCTCCTGACAGGTGACCGCAAGTGGAAGAATAACAGCACAGTGTGAAGGGGCAGGCGGCTTGAAACAGCCGATTAATTTACATCAAGGAACCACCTCCTTAGAGTTTGAACTTAAGCGAAAAGGCAGTTGTATCATCAGTTGGCCGGTTTGACCGATATGTAAATTAATATGGGTTCAGGGAGGCGGGGATTTATGATGATGGCTGGGTCAGTACAACAGGTTAGTAGTCATTGAAACAGGGTGGAGATGCCTTCTGTGGTACCGGTATTATGGTGGCCTGGCTCAGAGGTGTGAAAGCTGTCCTTCAATATGCCACCAGGTATGTTATCTGGACCAGAGTTGATCCTGGAGCATGTTTATGGCACCCTACAGCTCCACCTATCTGTGAACAAGCTGCAAAGCCACTTCTGAATAAGAAGCAGCTATACGCTGGAGCCACTTTGCAGTCCTTATAAATAACCTCACACAGTGCTGCTGTATCCCTTTTCTACCACTGAGCGGCGCTGTTGCTCCATGTTTCACCTTTTCGGCAGGTTTGCGGCTCCTTGGCGTCTGTCTCTGTCCCCGGTGCTGACTTCAATGACGCCTCAAACAAAGCGCCGCTGTGTCCCTGTCCGTGGTGCTGAAGCGCCACCCTGAAACGAGCTCAAGAGGGCAGCTGCTTACTTACGACTGCACTGCCACTAAAAACAAAACAAAAGAAACAAAAGCAAAACGCACACACACACACACACACACACACACACACACACACACACTCAAAAAACTATGATTAAGCCTATAAAATAACCCAGATGTAATTATTTATTTATGTAACTGACTTTTATATCTTTCAAGCTTTCAACAAGCGTCACAAAGCAGAAAAACACCACCGTAAACTCACCGGTGTGAATCACTGTCACTTCTGTAGGCGGATTTATGGGGTTCATTTTAGTATTCAGAACGAATACACCTTTATTTACAGCTGCAGTGTCGCAGCTAGTTGGCTCCATTATGCTTTCCCACTGTGCAATTCTGTTTAATGGCCTGTAGTAATATAATCACGTATAGGGGACAACTTGTAGTCAGTGTGTTTTACGTATTCTGGCGTGATATTCAAGAAAAACCCGGATTTGAAAAATCTAGACTTTCACAAAACGCTTGAAACAGAGGATAAACACAGACAGCAGGAAAGTGTCACGCCATGGCTCTTTCTTATTACTTGTTGTACTTTGTGGACTTTGAAAGGATGTTTTAAGGTAGTTCGTTACCACTCTGATCACATTCTTTGGGTTGCTCTGCTGCCATCTTGTGGCTTACTATAAGAATGTCAATAAACCGTGTGAATATACAGACTGTGGGGTGAACTCTACTGGTTGGGTGAAGAGCTACTGCAGGTGGGGAGAAGGAGGAAGATGAAGTAAAAGAGACTGTTGATTGTGATGGCCTGTATTCAGCTTGGATTCCTTCTTACTGAAGGAATAATATTCTTAAATAAAAGTTGTGGGCATGATTTTTTTCAATGTATTTCAATACATATAAATATTGTATAAAGAAAATGTTTCAGAACCACAGGGGTACACAGAACATGATTTCTGCATTTAAAAAAAAAAAAAAAGTTTTGTAGACTCTTTCTAATGACCTGAGCACAAACCTGTGAGGCTGGAGCCTATCCCAGCTGTCATAGGGTGAGGGGCAGGGTGCACCATGTACAGGTAACCAGCCAATTTAGAATCACCAATTAACCTAACCTGATCTGGATCCAGGATTTTGTAAAAGTATTCTTTACCACTGTGAGATGGGGACAATATTTGCATATTTGCATCTAACCAAGAGGAAGTCAGGATCCTCTAAAAAGAATTAGGGTGCAGCATGACCATAAATTCTATCATATTGCAAAGTCTGTTCATGATTGAAGGAGGATTCTGGATCTAATATTCAGAATTCTAAAAATTATAGGGTCAAAAAAAATTCACTCCTGTACAGTAAGAAATAAAGCCAGTGACATGCAACTAACATCAAAATATAGCAGCACCTGAAGGGCTATGATGACATTGGGTGGCATCTATTGCAGCATAGTATTGGCACATAGAAAATTTGGGGTGAGGAAGATATGCACTCTATTGAGTGCTCTTCTAGTTTGGATGTGTCACCACTTTCAAAGGTCTGGGAGAAGACCAAAACTGTCACCCTTTGATGAGAGGAAATTGGCTAAGATGTTCAGAAAGAAACCAGGAACCACCAATGCTCAAACCTGCCATGAGCTGGAAACTGCTGGAGCACAATTACTGTCACTCTTCACAGTGGACTGAAAGGGTACCAACCAAGAAAGAAGCCACTGCTCCAAAATCCACACCTTCAAGCACGTCTGAAATTTGCAGCTGCTGAAATAGAAAAGCCAACTACCCTCTAGAAAAAGGTTTTACGGTCAGACGAGACAAAAAATTGAGCTATTTGGCCGCAATGGCAAGAGGTACAATATGCTTGGAAGGTTAGGGTTTCAGAATTTAACACTGTACCAGCTGTCAAACATGGCTATGCTCTGGGGCTATTTTACTGCTAGTGGTACTTAAACATTGTACAAAGTGAAGAAGGAAGACTACCGCTAAGTTCTTCAACTTCACCTTTAAATAAACAGCAAGACACTTGAAACTTTGACACAACATGGTGCTCATATAGGACAATAATTTTAAACACACATCCACACTGGTTTTGGAATCAATAAAGCAGGCTAACAGTAAACTTCTGGGCTTCTTTTCAAAGCCCCGACCTCAAGCCTATTGAAAATTCGTGGATTACACTTAAAAGCAGGTTTCGTCCCAGGAAACCAACCAATTTAAATGAACTTTATCAATTCTGCCAAGAAGAGTGGTTGATGGCTACCAAAAGCATCTGGTCAAAGTGCAACTTGCTAAAGGACATTTAACCAAATACTGATGGGGTGTAAATACTTGAGCCCTTATGCATACTTTTGATGCCATGTGGATTAGAGAAAATCCAAAATAAATTCAAACCTGTGCACCCAGTTCTTGTTTTTCTGAGTCACTAAAGATGTATGCTGCCAATCACTCCAAAGAACAGTTCAAAGAAATCATTAAAACCCCTAAATTACCATGACATTCATGCCCGTGATGAGTGAATGTAAACCTCTGACCATGATTGTATGCTGGCATGATAATTGTGTGGATTCCTTCAGCAAATAATACTGCACCTTTTTCAACCAGGAAAAGAATGTGACATTTTTCAGTGGCCTGTTAATAGGGTCACATTTTCACTATTGAGTCGAGCATAAGTGGTTTAAAGTCCCATTCACAACGCCATCATCCATCACCAAAACAGCTTGAAGCCTCTTTAAAACTGAGTACAGTGTGGTTTGTAAGAAATCTCAGCACAAGATCAGCATTTGATTAGCAGCACTATACCTACCCTGCATAGACCTGGAAGCTTATCCACAATCATGTTTTATGCTCCTTTGACCATTTAAGTCCTCAAGAGCTCATTCCTGTTGTAAAAGCCACATGAACACACCTAATTCTTTTGTAATGTAAAAAAAGACTGTGCTTGACCAATCCAGGTTTACCAAAGGTGCATGAAACCAAGCAGGCCACATTATACTTACGCCAGCATGCGTATAGTACTCATATCATGATGGGTTTCACTATGTGGCTCACTGCGTGGAGTGTGACACTAAAACGCAGCCAAGAGTTTAATTAGCTCCAGGTTCAATGCTGTTCATGAAGCACTTTGGATAAAAGCTTCTACTGATTGGCAGAGGTGTGCAGTAGAATTAGCATAATACTAGAGCAGAGCGAGATGCCAGAACAGGGGTGGGT
>VUQJ01025094.1:8694-21714 GCA_015108635.1 Andinoacara biseriatus
CAAAAATAACAAGAGTTAAAAAAAAAAAAAAAAAAAAAGAGGAAAAAAAAAAAAAAAAAAAAAAAAAAAAAAAAAATCAACAAGAAGAAGAGTTGTTAGGTGACTATGTGCAGGTAAAACTGCTTCATAGTGACTCTACAAGTCTATGAAGAACTATTGGAGAGACTGAACTCCATTCTTACAAAAGATAATCCTATTTGATGATGGTGTAGAAGAATGCAGTCTAACACATCTAAGGCCGTTTCCAATCCAAATGGTGGGTGGGGGTGTTTATCTCTGGATTAATTTAATATGTCACAGTGTGGGGGTACACTCTGCCTGCTAGCCTTTTAAACTTGAATGAAAGCACTTTTCTATTTATGAAAGTAGCATTGGCAATTTTCCCAGTGATAAAAATTTAGTCAGATGAAACCATATTGATCAAAGAATGGTCCAGTCGAGCCCGAGATTAAGGCTCTAAATATGCCCTACAATCAACCCTAGGTTTTCAGTTGGGTTAAGCTCTGGAGACGGAAATCTTATATACTATTTTTACTAAGGATGTTCCTGGCGGCTAATTTCTTAGTCGATTAAACAAGGGAAAAAAATTAGACTAACCAACTAGTCTAAAACTAAATAACACTCATATATAAAATTTAATTTTAGGAATCCTAGTTTAAATGCTGATTAACTGTGCGGCACCGCGCATCGTGCACTATGAACGCTGCATGTTATAATCCAAACAATGAATAAAAACTTTAAACTGATGTTAAAAATATGAAAATGCGTTACTGCAAACGATATTCATGCATCACTGAATATGAGAAAATAACATCCAAAAAACAAATGCGTTGCGGCTTAAAAAGTGTTGCGCATTGTGCCGCACATTATGAGCGGTGCTCCTTTTTCTACAATTTATGACACGCATCAAAACAATACAATACAAACAACCATCCATTTTCTTCCGCTTGTCCGTAGCCGGGTCACAGTGGGCGGTATCCTGGGCAGTGGAGCACAGAACTCCCTCTCCCCCAGCCTCCTCCTCCAGCTTACCAATTCAGAAATCAGAAATCGGATGTTGTTGCAGGTGTTTATACCTGTGCAGGTTCATTCCGTGTGTTAATTACCTTTCGGTTATTCTTTTACATACGGTGTTGGACAACAGAAACATAAAATGCTGGCACTTTTTCCCCTCCTGGGTCCTACTCTTTGTTGTGGTCAGTTTTTTAAGGTGCTAACACATTTGTCTTGCTAGTTTTTCTGCTTCTGTAACAAGTGGTATCACAAGGGGTCACACTTTTTCTGGGTCTAGACCTCAATAAAAGGGAAGCTGGCAGTGTTGTCGGGAGGTGCCAGTTTCCAGTGGACTGCCAGGTGGTTTTTTGGCTCCACATGCTTGTGGTTTTTAGAATTGTGTTAAATTATTTTAAATAGTTGTGTGTATGTTGATGTGTAGAGTAATATATATTATATAATATATATATTATATAATATATATATTATATAATATATATATTATATAATATATATATATATATATTTATTTTTTTTATTTTTTTAAAACAGGGCTGCACGATTTTATGTTGACAAAGTGGGATTGCCTGGGCCTGCGGTTCGACGCTACAGGGCTGCACTTTATGCTGTGCAGCGTTCTTTATAACAGGGTGTGGATGTATTGGATACTACAGGTAGACAGTCATTTTTAGTTGTTTTATAGATCGTTTAGAATAAAGTACTTATTTATAACCTTTGTGTGTTGTGTTTTTTTGCCTGCTGTCCTGGGTTTGTTTTTTTCTTTTTTTTTTAGTTTGTCCACCCAGCGTAGGACTGTGTTTCTTTTATATGTGAGGGCGGACTAACTACTTTTACATAGTTTTCACCTCTATGTCCCGATCCTGTTTGCAGTGTTACCTCTGGTGTTTGCATGCAAATTGAGTGCAGTGACACGAGTACGTCATTTGGGTTGCAGTGTTTTATCCGGGTGTGTCCGCCTGACATGGTGTGTTGATTTCGGGACAAGTGTTATTTGATGTACAGTGAATGGAAACAGTTCACGAGGGAAACCTGCTATTCGTGTAACAATAAACGATTATTATAAATTGCATTTATCTCGCTTTTACTCAGCCGTCCGGCTGTAACACTTCTTTTTACAAATTTGGAGGAAGGAGCTGGAAATGCTGGGAAAAAAGGGTGTTTCTTCAGGTTACGTTATTGAATTTTTTTGTGATGATGTAATGGCTGCAGCACCATCTGGTGGCAGATGGCTGCATAACATTTACTAGTACTGGGTTAATTCAAAGGCTTACCAACTAGTAAGTCTGGTGACGACTAGTAACAATAGTGACGATTGGTTGTCTAGTCGAGTAATTGCGTAAGTCCCTAATATTTCTTAAAGCCAATCAAGTATAGCAAAAATCATGAACACATTTTAGTCAGTATTGTCATCTCAATTATTTAACAGATTATTTAAAAAACTTAAATATCATGCAGTTTGTTAAGTTATTAAACTTAACTTAAAAACTAAATTGGGCCTTTACTAGGGGCTCTAGGCCTTCTCCCAAGGGCAACCACTTCTCCCTGCCAGCCTGTCTCCACAAGGGTGAAAAGAGGGCAAAACACCAATGATCCAGAGACAAAAGCAGCTTCAGGCAATACTCCAAACTAATACTCCTTTCATTGGTTTAACTAATCTTGAGAATTGTGCTTCTTCAACATAGTAATCATGGACTTCAGACTCTCTTTCACTGATCTTGGCTCAAACTGCAGGAAACACAAATTGGTTTTGATCTTTTAGGAAGGTTCAAATATGCACTGCTGTACAGAGAAGGAGTGACTCATAACACAAAGAGATCGCTTAAGCAAATAAGAAATCAAAAGAGAAACAATTTTCCCCCACCTGTTTTTGTCCCCATTTTCTTCTGCTTATCCAATTCAGGGTCATGGGGAGGCTGGAGCTTATCCCAGCTGCCATAAGGTGAGAGGCAGGGTACACCCTGTACAGGTTGTCAGTCTGTCACAGGGCTAACGCAGAGATGTACAACCATTTGCACTCACATTTATTCCTATGGGCAATTTAGAATCACCAATTAAAATTTGACTAACTGCCAAACCCCAGTTTATAGTCATTTAGGATAGAAAGGCTTTACCACAAGATCCGTCATGATCATACAGATCAACTTTATATTAATCTGCAGTGGGCAAGTGGAATAAAATTGAAATTGCAAATGAACTTTTTTTGTGTGTTATGGGTAACATATGTACTGAGGCTGTGATCCTTCCAGGAACTGGAAGCATACACCTACAAGTGTTCTGGTCGATCCTTACAACCCTTAAGATGAAGGAAGCCCACAAACACAGGAAATACTACACATGGCACAACAAAACCTACATGCTGGGTCAGATTATCCGATGGGCATTCTGGGCACTTGCCCAAGGGCCCATGTGCAGTTAGTTAATGAAATGACAGGAAAATAATAAATATTTAGACATTCAGTAAGTTTTGGTTTTTTTTACCTATTTTTAACCAGGAAGAGAACACATTGAGATTAAAATCTCTTTTTCAAGTGTGGTCATTCAGTAAGATGACATGCAAACTAATCCAGAGGTTAGATGTAGCAGCAGCAGCTCACAATCATAGTGAATTTATAACCTGAAACTTTGGTTGGATCTAAATGGAGTCAGGTTGCCCTCACCATTAGAGAGCCTGCTGCTCCTCACACCTGAAGAATTGAGTGTCTAGGAAGTATTTCTACTTTACTTTCTATATCTTTATCTAAAGGTTCTCTTCATTTTCTAAATAGATGCATCCCAAGAGTGCTTTTCCCAAGAAAATCTCTCTGAGCTCCACTTCATCATTTCAACACTCATCTGGAAGCAGGGCTGTGGTACTGGCAAGATGCGGTGAGAGAAGGAAAAGGAGGACGAGCTCATTGGGGAGATAAAGAGTCCAAGAATAAAAGTGGAAGAAGACAGCAGTGCATTTGTTGTAAGTGCAAAAACTAAAATTTTGTATTGTGACATCTCTAATACCAGAAAGGTAATCCTCAGCATCATGGACAAGACCTTCATGTCACTGTATGTTATTCCAAACTGATATGCACAGGTCCTACATCCCAGGAAGTTGATTCCGTTCATCTGGCCACAGTGTTTTCAGTGGGAGAAATGTATCGTTGCTTATCCAAGTGACTCCTCCAGTCACTGCAGGCTTCCTCAACCTTATAAACAGTACTGCTGTATAACAACCAAAACTAGCACCATTTCCCAACAATGAGCCACGAGCTGAGTTTCATGATCGTTAATATGCAAACTGTCATGACCATTGAACACTGGCCTTGAGTACTATTCACAGAGAGTTCTCTGTACTTGTGGCCATGAGTCCAGACCACTGATGAATGGCCACGAGTACAGAGAGCTCTCTTTGAACAGTGCCTCAAGGCCGCTGAGCAAAGGTCATGACCATGAAACATTTATCCTGCTAAAAACACTAAGTTACGATAGACAGAATCAACTTTCTGATATTTCCTTGAAGACACATGTCCTACAGTCTGCTAAAGGACTGACTGAAGTGGAACATTGTGGTTGTTGATTTAAACTGACATCAACTGGTCTGGGATAAGATAAAGGTTTGTTGGAATGCACTCAGCTAACCAAACTTCACTGCCACAAACATCAAAAGAGGTTTTATTTTGGACGCTGACCACACATATGAGACATGATCTCAGTGTTATGTCTGGTTTAGGTCTGACGATGCTTAGCGTTTCAACTCTGTACAGCCTGGTTTTACAACAAGCTGCAATTTAAGTATTTAAAGAAAGATGTGCTACTTGTTGCTTTTATGTACTACAAAAAGAACAAAAGACACAATCTGAAATGTTTCATATCATACAAACTGATGGAAAAAAAATGCAATTTGTAGACCATCTGCACCTCTCAAATATACAAGGTAAATTTGAAGAGCTTAGAATTATATTTATAGTGCTCTGTGACAAAAATGATCATTACTGGACATTCATAAATCTGTTAATATTCTTGCCAAATGTTTATTTCTGAGTATAGTTCTTTGTAAGGCTCACTGTCTAGACACAACTGAGAGCAAGAGGTAAAAAAGAAAAGAAGCGAGATAGAAGCACAGAAATAGATCAACAGACTGACAGCGAAGAGCACAAAGCACTGGGTAGACGTTGTGTCTAGGTGAGGTTTTACAATGTGGAACATCACAAAACCTCCATATCAGAAATCAAGAGGATTTCCACAACAGCTCTGTTTCGTCTTCTGTCGTTTTACTCACTTTCTCCCTTCCACTCTTGCAGATCCTTCTGCAGCCCCACCCTGTCTGCCACCTTATCGTTTCTTGCCACATTTGTCAGGTAGAAGGAGAAAACAAGTGTTTTTCTTTGAAGTCTTCTATTCCGAAGAAAAAGGGCTGTTTCACTAAAACTTTATAAACCAAATTACACAATCTAGTATTTAAAAAAAAAAAAAAAAAAGTGATCCCCATTGGGGTATGTGTGTACTGTGAAGTGCTTTAAGTACCCCCAAGGTAGAACAACATTATGTATATAGATACCATTTGCTATTTAAAACTGCCACTTCCCATACACCACCCAGTGTCTTCAGAGAAATATTCCTTATTTGACTTGACTGATCAACAGTGACAAAATAATTTGATTACATTAAGTCTGTCTTTTATGGTTTACCTTAAGTGTAAACGGTTTTTCCCAAAAAGGAAAAAAAAAAAGTTCTTTTTCTCAACAGTTCAAAAGATGACTTCCCTCGTGAACTGAATTAGTTTAAAATATTTAACATCACTATAGCCAGTCTAGCCAAATGTATCTAATGTTACAACATGAACCGGGCACAGCTTTCACCAACGCAGAGGCTAAGAACACGTGCATCAATTGACTTGTATGGTTTTATTTTTGCACTGTTTTGTAATGTTTTCATTCAATTCAATCCAATTTTATTTACATAGCATCAAATCACAGCAAACAGTCGCCTCAAGGTGGCCAAAACACCTCCCTATGAGTAAGCACTTGGCGACAGTGGCAAGGAAAAACTCCCTTTTAACAGGAAGAAATCTCCAGCAGAACCAGGCTGAGGGAGGGGCAGTCATCTGATGTGACCGGTCGGGGCTGAGGGGAGAAAGAGAGGACAAAGGAGATGCTGTGTCAACTTAAAAATGTTTTGCACACCCCTGACAGATGAGGATGTAACAAATGGAAGAAATATCCTGCAAAATGTGGGGAACGCTGTAGTGTGCAATCTGCAGTCTCATTAACTAACTAAACAAATAACTAGCATTTTATACATACATTAGGCTGTAATGCTGACTCAAGGTTGAAGAGACTGGACTGTTTTTAAACCTTTTCTATAATCTCAAATTGGTGTTTTCTTTGTTTAGTGACATTTGCTCAAAACTTCGATCCGTTTTAGCTTTTTAAAAGCTCCTCAGCATGTACATTTTCATTCCTGCTTCACTATGCTCTAATTAAAGATTATTAAATGGTTTGTCAAAGTGATACGATTATAAAAGGTGTTTTCAATATCTCAGTGTGCTTACAAAGGCCAATTAACACACTGAATATGTAAACATTAAAAAAACATAGTGTGAACCAATCATCACTTCTGAATGGTCTTTTCATAAGCAGCGGGTGTTTTCTAGCAGAGATGTTTGCTAGAAAACTTTCACTATTTCGAGCTGCATGATCTTTTCATAGAGGGTAAAGATTGATTTGCCCTTCTCTATCCAATAATACGCATGAGGCTGCACTGATAATGACAGTCAAGCACATGCAGGACACATCATTCCCAATGGAGTGTGGGTATATGGATCACACACAGAGTGCTTTGAGTGTCTATGCATGTGTGCGTGCATGTAATTATGCGTTCAAAATTTTAACATCGTTGTGGAAAATGTCTGATGTGAACCCACACAGTATATGCCCAGCAAATGTGTGAAAATCGTGTGTGTGTGTGTGTGTGTGTGTGTGTGTGTGTGTGTGTGTGTGTGTGTGTGTGTGTGTGTGTGTCACAAAGATAGAGAGTTAGAGAGAAAATACCAGCATTGTCAGTTGTACTTAGTTCAGAGCCCATGTGATGAGTTCTCCACAGTGGCTGCAGGGGCCACAACCCCATTATTTGCAGGTCACACACACACTGAACCCTAGTGTTAGAGTTTATGGGATTGAAAGTCCTGTTGTGGTCTGGTTGTGTACTTTATAGAGTACATACATTGTGTGTGCATGTGTGCACATGTATGCGAGTTAAACGTAAGAAAGATAAAGATAAGACAAAACTTCATATCACCTAAGCTTTTTTTTTTTCTTAACTAATTTATGTCAGTTTTAAGCTCAGTTCAATGTAAAATGCCCTCAGGTATGCCCAGAAACATTTTATGGGGAGGAGGGAGTATATGGGAGAATTCTGAAACGCTAAAGATGGCCTCTTTGGCCCAAAGAGCCAATCAACAGTTAAAATGGGAAACACATCAGCCAATAATGTTGCACTGATGCATGCAAACAGACCTTCATGACCATTTCAGCTGTGTGGTGGCAGACATATCATTGTACTCATTATTGCTGCATAATATGTACCCAAGTGTACTTTAAATCTTTTTTTTTTTGATGTACTGTATCCATAAAATGAATTAGCCTGGCATTTGTTCGGTGCTCTTGTGGGATGAGCAGAGATGCAGTTCTTGTTGACATCGGGATCAAGCAGTGTTGTAAAACTGTAAGCATGATTAGTAGAAGCAAAAAAAAAAAAGCTTTTTAAACCTTGTTTTTGAGCAAGTTACCAAACCTTTAAAGTATATTTGAGTGGTGAGTCTATATGTGCTGTTTTGAGGTTACAGCTTTCCCCCCATTCTTTAAGACTGGGGCTTAAAAATAATCAAATGAAATAATTTCAAGATGGCTGCCAAGCTACATTTCTTGAAGGACTTTGGTAAGCCCTGTTATAGCAAAATATAGCCATATAGAGATCCTCGACCAAGTCTCCACTGGCTTCATCTCTGTCACAACTGGTGTCTAGACTCTGGGCCGACTCTGTCCTACTTCCTACCACTGGACTCCACTCTGCTATGTACGCTCGACAAAAATATAAACAGTTTCTCTATTTCATTTCATAACTAATCAACAATGTATAAGCACAACAATGTGTGCACACAGTGTGGTTTCAGGCTTCAACAGCAACCAGTGTTTCAGATCTTTATGCAACAGTCGATGTGTTGTCACAAAGTGTAGCGAGTGTGTCCACTGCAAGGTTATTATAGTTACTGAAATAACGAAAACTGAAATAAAAAAAAAACATTTTTGTGAACGGAAATAAATAAATACAATAATTAAAAGGACAAAATGATAACTGAAACTATATTGTGGGTTTACAAAACTGAAATTATGGAAAAAATGACCTTCATTTTCGTGTTTGTCAAAACAAATGTCAAAATTTCCGTTTTTGTTCTTTCAGAGTTAATCAGCGCTGTGCTGATTAACTTTAAGTACTTCTGTGTCTGTCATCACTCTTTTTCCACCCTTTTCTTATATTTACAAAAGTCACTTCACTTTGGTCATTTTCATGTTAAACTTCTTAAGGTTTTATTTAAGTGTAGTAAAAAAAAGGAAATCCTCTTTTACTATTAAACTGATACAGACTGGGGTGCATCAGTGGGGCATGAATTTCTATCTTTCTAATTACACATTTTAAACTAAACAAACTAAACAATTGTTGTGAACATCAATATGGTCACATTACCTCACGGGGATCAAACTTAGTAAATGTAGGTAAATTTAAAAAAAAAAACATCAGTGTTCTTATCTTACAAGGACAAAATGCAAGTAAATATAGTATCTCACCAAGAATCGAGGCTAATTAAAATATACTAGGACTCTTGGCATTTGGGGACTTAAGTGATCATCTCTCACCTGGGGCCTGTTCAAGGGGACATTGGATTTTGACTTTCCTTCCCTAATAGAGTTTCTTTGAAACGAAAGAGCACGTGAGACTTAAAGAATCATCAGCACAGACCTCCAAGCAGCAGAGAAGACAGACAGGCGCATGCCCTCAAAACAGAAACCAATTCAATCGCACTTCCTGTCCGTCTCCTCCGTTTGTTGCCTTCTACTTTCATACTGTGCCACAATCAGCACTTCCTGGTGTGGACTCAGGCAGTTGAGTTACTGAACAGGTTTTCTAACAAAGTCAATTTTGTTCACTGTCCTGGTATACAAGCACACAACAACAATAAAAAAAATATTCATAAATGTTTGAATAGTCAAAATTATTTTTAAAAAATGAAATAAAATAAAATAGAAGTTAATGTAACTATTCTTGTACCAAAAGATGGCAGCAAAAAAACTAAGCTGTTTACCAACCACCATTAAAAATAGAAGAAGGCACTACTAACTATCACGTGTTTGATCAGTCCGGTGCACTTGGTGGGTTAAATGCTGCTTTACAAAAGGGAGAAACATGCAAAGCCAAAACTAAAGCTGTCAAAATATCTGGTGTGGAATTCCTTTTTAATAATATCTGCTACAACTTTGGGAATGTCATTTTATGAGACGTTTGGGATGCAGTCCTCTGAGAACCGTTAAATATAATCGCAGCGAATACTGAACCATATTTTTCTCTTTTTTGGATGCCGACTGCCTCCGTGGGGCAGGACACCCACATTCTGTAGTGTTTCAGTAAGATTCCATAGATTCCTATGCAGGAATGTCTTCCCAACATATGACGTCTCTGGTATGGCATGTGCCTTATCTAACGCATCAAACAGAAAACTTCTGAAAGCCGTTCAAATGTTTTTTTCTAAGCATTTTAAGCAAAGAATAATCTGAAATGGAATAGCATTCACATTTTCACATGAGCTACAACATCTGATCAGAATAAAACATTTCTAGGCTCATTCAGGATACTTTGATCCTGATAGGGAAACGTCCCAAAGACAGGGTCTAATAAATCCGCATAACTAAGTCAGAGATTTATTTCTTCTCCTTGAAGACACGGCAGCAGGGAAACTGGCTACTTTATGACAACTGTCTCCTGTTAATCAGTAATCTCTTTCTCTTCATTTTCCTCCATGCTGTCTGCTGCCTCCATTGACGGTTTACTCTGGTCAACTAACCTTCAGCAGTTTGCCTTGGATTTCTCCCGGGGGCCATGGTTACTCTGGGAGCTGAGTGTGCAGCTGCACGTACCTGAAGAGCTGAAACATGTGACAACACATTTCATGTTTGGTGATGTGTGAAAAAAGTTACACAACTTCCATCTTTTGTGCTCTCGAGTCTACTGTATTTTAAAAAAAACACCCAATAATCTTGGAAACATCCACATATTTTCCAATTCTTACAAATAACTATCCTCTTAGGGCAGTATTTGTATTACACAAAATCATTTATTACACAAAGCCACATTTACAGAGACCATGGCAGGATGAAATTGATTTTTTTGTGCCTCGTAAGGATACTTTCAATTCTCTTGATGGTGTCTCACAACAAAGGCTTTTCTTCAAACCCTATAAAATAGATTTCATTTTTTGAAATCTCTGGCTACGCTCGGCTGGAATGCTTGTCCTTGTTTCTTTAGTATGTCTGTCTTCTTTCTCTCCTTTCTCTCCCTTTATGTCATCAGTTATATTCATGTAATAAATCAATTGTTTTACATAGCAAATATTTAAAATAAATGAATGTCAGGATTATTTATTGATTGAGTAAACAGGCCTATATCCCCTCACACAGCGCTTCAAATTTTCATCAAGCACCTCAAATTGCAAGCATTTTCATTCAGCATATGCTAAACATATTTCTGTCTGGTCTTTTTAGACTCCAACCACTGGAATGTATAAGCTCTTCACCAGACATCATTGAGCCAGCTGGAGAAATCTGCTCTTTCTAATCTCAAAGTATTCAGAATTTAACTTCCAGCATATTGCACGGATGAAATATTACTCCCACCTCCCCTCATATGTTCCAGTCTGGGTTCATTCAACAGCTGTGGAAACCATCAACACCTCAGCTTGAGAAAATAGTATATTGAACAAACATACTGTATCTGTAACTGCAATATGCCCCCCCCCAAAACAACAAATTAAAATAAAGCAGCTTTGAGTTTGCAGTTGGACTCTTTCCAGTCTTGCAGTTGGCCTGAATAACGGCTGATTAAATAAAAATGTGTAAGGCGTTAAAGATTTTTCATGTTTGGAGCACAATCGAAATACATTAGAATATAGGAGTTTATTTTTTGCTCCTGATGCAATCATGTTTTAAGTGAACAGGCATGTCATCCCTGTTTTTTTTAGTTATTCGTTCCCTTTACAGGAAAAAAAAACAAAAAAAAAACATGTGGCCCAAACATCAAGGTATGGACCAAATCCTGTTTTTCTTTGGAGAATCTTTACACGTATAGTCATATTAAAGCTTTTTTTTTTGGACTCTCAAACAAGAACCGGTGCAGCCTTAATGAAATCATCAGGGATGTTCTTGTTTTGACAGTTAGCTGTATTTATAAAAGATCAGTGTCAATAAAGCCTAGCAGACACATATGGTGACATGCGTACATCGCTTGCTGTGGTTGGATTTAAAAACAGGACATATAAGAAAGTTTGCTTTTAAGCTTTTTTTTTTTTCAGTACAGATTCATGTTTTTGAAAATAGTGTGCCACAATCAAAATAAGCTTACTGAAAGGTTAAAAAATAAAAATATCTATCGCTTTTCCTCACAAACTCAGTTCATCTGAAGAACGCACGATATACTCAGATTTTGCCAATATGTGGTGTACACATCTAAAGTAGGTCATCTTTAACCTTAATCTGGCATTTTTATGTCAGTTGTGGAGCTGTGGCTTCGTCCTTGTGGAGTAGCCTTTTAGGTTATGTTGATATGACGTATTATACTGTGAATACGGATATATTTGTGACTGTTTCTTCCAGCATCTTCTTGAGGTCCTTTGGTGAGTTTCTCATTTTGCTTTCAGATTATGTACGCTTCCTCGGATATATGATGGCTGTAAATTCCAATGATGTTTATGTTTGCATACTATTATGTGTGCAGATGAATGAGTTACCGTCAAGCATTTCAAAATTGCTTTAAAAAAAATGAACTAGACTTGAATGACATCTTTCTTTTGATTTCACCATGATGTCAAGCAGTGAGGCAGTGTAGCAGTTGGAGGCGCCTCCAACTGAATAATAATGTCAGTTAGCCTATCACAAACTGGTTGCATCACAAATATAAAAAGGGGAAACTTTATATTTTCTTCTCTCAAAATTCAAACATAGACACAAAATTTGAAAATAATGTTGTCAGACACTACAGGATGTTAAAACTGTTTTGCCAGAGTGGGTAATTCACCATGTGATCTCACGGGAGGGGAAATGTTAACAAAAATTAGGGTTCAACAACTAACTGTAACATTAGCAATACTTAGAAAAGAAATAAAGACATTTAAGTCTGGTTATTTTGTAACTGCAGTACACTACAGGAAGATATGGGGGCAGTATTGCCTCTCATTGTCTGCCAATAACAATAGTAATGAAGAAGAAAGTAACAGATCAACATAACAATGGTGGAACAGAGAGGAGGGTGGAGAAAATGAAAGAAGATTGAGACAGACCGTCAAAAGGTGTGGGAGCATTTCACAGAAAACAAAAATAAGGTTGAATGCAGATTGTGCAAAGCAAAGCTGTCCTTCCACAGCAGCATCACTGCAACGCTGAGCGTTTTAAACGCCGGCACTAGATGACATTCTCACTGAGGGTTGACCACTCTTCAGCAATGAGGTTAAATTATTTCCATGAAAGTGCATGTTTTCCTCATAATATAAACACCATCTGACAGGAATGACCAAGTTAGCAACTGTATGATCTCATTAAATTAATCTATTTGGGGGAAAAAACTGTCTAGACCCAGCTGGAGAATTTGAACCCAGGAAAGAGTTCTGGTCAGTGTTGCATTTGAAGTCTATTTTATTTAATGTTTATCTATATAAACCTACTGTTAAGTTGGATTAATAGGCTGCCCCCCCCCCCAAAAAAAGCGACAGCA
>VUQJ01025102.1:8332-22073 GCA_015108635.1 Andinoacara biseriatus
CCCCCCCTTTGGGCACCCCCCCCCCCCCCCCCCTAGAAATGTCCATATAACTTGATGTTTCCCAACCATATTGCACATATTGTACACACTGTTTACCAGTTTGCCAGTCAGATAATTTAGAAACCAGCCCATAGTGTGTTCAGTATGCAGTCAAGTTCTCCAGAATCCTGCTAATGACTTCTAGATTTGACTGAGATGCGTTGAAGCAGAGACACTAAAACCTGCAGGGCACCGGCCCTCGAGGCCTGGAGTTGAGGATCCCTGCTTTAAACAGACCCTAGTATGTGAAACTGTGACATCAAGAGGACCTGAAAAGGGTCAGTGTGTTATGACTTTGTAGTACAAGCTGTTCTGTTTCTAAGAGGATCTCATCTGATGGGTCCAGGTTAAAGTGTTGAATAAACAGAAAAAATGATTTGTGAAGAAATGTGATATTTTCAGGCCTTCTGGTGTTTTTCTTTTTTGTTAGATAAAGTAAGAAAGATTCCGTTTATCCCAAAAGTTGGGAAATTACTGTGTTACAGCAGCCAAAACATGAAAAATAACTTAGTTCATTAATATAAATACAATAATAGAAAATAACTCTGAAAGATAAAAAAAGGAGCTCAACTAAATAGAAAATATAATAATGTTAAAAAACCAAATATCTTAATATGATACAATATGGAGCTAGAAATTGAAATGAATCCAGGTGTTGTGTGAGAAATTGTCTGACTCTCTGCCGCTGTGGCAGCAGAGCTGAAACAAATGTTAGAGAAAGTGTTCAGCTACATGACCACATGTAGAGGGTGCCTGGATACATTAATCATCCACAGCCAGTCACCAAAACCACAGTCATTTGGATGACCTTTGCTGATGCATGAATCAAAACAGTGTGTTGATTCAACCAGGATTCAAGCAACAGCAACGTCTAATTCCCTCAGCAAGCAATATGGGCACATGTAATAGTTCGTGTTAATCAACATGTTCTTGATTACAGCATGTTTCAATCACAACTTGTGCAATCCCTTCACATTTCTTCTTACAAGTAAGATTAATGTTCCTGTTCACCAGAAATGTTGCAGGTACAGTCATGCTGTGGTCAGGTGTGGCAGCATCTTGCTGTAATGCTGTAACACTGTAACACTCCATGAAGCACATCAAACTACACTACTGTAAATTTAATATCTTTTTTTTATGAGTATAGATGGTTGTAAGCAGTTTTTCAGGTTATATTAATTCTTCTGGTGAATGTGTGAAATTCTCTGCAGTCATTGATTTTTTTTGCCTTTATTTGACTTGCAAAATAATGTGCAAAGTGGCAGTAGTTTTCTGGACTTTCTGAAGGTCTTTCAAAGTTTTTCTTTTGGCATCAGCTGCTTCTTCAGTCATTTTCAATACACCCCTTGTACCTGGTGATTTTCAGAGGAATCTTTTGTTTCTTAAGCCACTTGACACTGAATAACTTAGTATAATGGGAAAACGGATTTTTATCTCATTCTGTCCTGTTTAGATCTCTCACAAGAATTAGTCCTTCATTGCTGTCTATTATTAACAGTTTGCTGAGGCAAGGTTGTGTTCCATCCAACTGTAAGCATGCTGCGGTAACTCTATTACTTAAAAAGTCTAATTTACAATTACTTGCTTATTTCAAAGTTACCATCTTTTAGCAAATTAGCTGAAAAAGATGTTGAAAATCAATTCAGATCCGTATTATGAACATTGACTCTAAGTATGAGGCCATGGTCCTCAGCCGAAAAAGGGTGGACTGCCCTCTCCGGCTCGGGGATGAGTTCCTACCGCAAGTGGAGGAGTTCAAGTATCTTGGGGTCTCGTTCCCGAGTGACTGTAGAAAGGAGCGGGAGATCGACAGACAGATTGGGGCTACTTCTGCAGTGATGTGGACGCTGCACCGGTCTGTGACCTCACCTATAGTCATGAGCTTTGGGTAGTGACTGAAAGAATAAGATCACAAATACATGCAGCAGAAATGAGGTTCCATCGAAGGGGGGCTGGTCTCTCCCTTAGAGATAAGGTGAGGAATGTGGCCATCCGGGAGGGGCTCAGAGCCGCTGCTCCTCCACATCGAAAGGAACCGGTTGAGGTGGCTCAGGTATCTGATTAGGATGCCTCCTGGCCGCCTCTTGGGTGAGGTGATCTGGACATGTCCCACTGGGAGGAGGCCCCGGGATAGACGCAGGACACGCTGGAGAGATTATATCTCTCAGCTGGCCTGGGAACTCCTTGGGGTCCCTCCCGATGAGCTGGTGGAGGTGGCTGGAGAGAGGGAAGCCTGGGCTTCCCTGCTTAGGCTCCTGCCCCCGCGACCTGCCACCCGGATAAGTGGAAGAGAATGGATGGATGAACAGATTATGAACGTTGCAGATTTCTGAACTTTTTCCAATTGGTTTTCAAAAACAGCGCTTCACTGAAACTGCCCTTTTAAAGGTCAATATTGATCTTCTAGCAGCATCTGATTCAAGAAATTGTTCTGCACTCATTGCTTGAGCTCTGTGCTGCGTTTGATACTGCTGACTATATTATCTTACTTTTAGGTGGGGTTTGGGCCAGCACCACCTTGGGATTCACCTGCTGGTGGAGTTTGCCTGTTTCTCACTTTTTAGCCAACACACCTGTTCATCATATGCTCATTACCTCGCTATATTTAAAAAAACAGTTTTAACGCACGCCTCACCAGATTGCCATAACCTTTTCTTGTTAACGTCACTTTCTCTCTGACTCTTATTAGCCCTCCAGAGATCTTTTTCTTCAACACAACTTTCTTGTTGTTTCTCTGTACATAATGATGATGATTTGAACCAAAATTTGCTAACTTTTATTTAGTCTACGAGACCCCCCCAAGAATATGTTTTTAACAGCCAGCTGAGACTATTTCTGATGAGGCTTCAGTAAAAAGTAGAAGTTATAGATGTTGAATGCCCAACTTAGGTGTCTCTTTTATGAATGATTCATAGATCAGTATTAAGTACAAAAACAGCAACAGCTGCAACAGCAACAGCAGCCAAAGTAAAAGCTTTGAAGACCTTCAGGAAGCCTGGGCAGCTCTCACAGTGGATGTCATAAAACACAACCACGGCCTGAAATAAAAACTTTAAAACATATTCATTTTTAACTTTGGAGTTTAACGTGTATAAACAGAGGCTTGTTTCATGCATATTACAAAGAGCTTAGCAGTCTTAATGCTTGTGTTCATTCAGCTTGTCAGGTATGGAAGCATCTGTGATCTCAAAGCATTATGATCCAACCCCACTGTAACATGCATCTTTTGTCTCTGGAGTCCCAAATTTTACCTTTGTGTTTACCTGTACACTCGCAGCTTAGCCATCTTGATGGTTCAGGAGAGGTCACTTCTTGCTGACCTGAGTACTATTTTGACCCCTTGTCTGAAGGCAACATTCCTGATTTTCACTTTCTCTGGACTTCTGATGTCTTCCACAGTTCTGGTTTGCTGAAGCTGTAAAGGTTTAATGATTGGGAGTCAGTGTACTTGTCGACATCAGTGTGTAGGCTGTCATATGGAGCAGTTTCTCTGCACATGAAGTACTAAAGCTGCATCCTGTGGTCTGACTCTGATCTGTTTTTGTACAGTCTTACATAGTCTCAGGGGGCTTTTAGTGTTTTACCAGACACCCCACTACCATCACTATCACACACACACACACACACCTTTTTTTTAACCTTAAGTTATCTAAATAAACACATTTGCTATAGTCTTTGTATGGCCGGTATTACTTTATTCACAATAAAAGTGATTTAAATCTTTTTTTAATATCAGTCTGACCTTCTCTTATTCTGATTCCTCCTCCTAGTGAAAGATGCCATCACCTCATTAGATTTTGGAAGAAACAAGTCACATCCACATCCTGCAGTTCCATACATACGTACACTGTAAATACTCTAGAAGTGCCTGGGGAGTTATTTTTACTTTGCTCTGCAACAACAGCAGCGATGACACATAGTTAATGTCTTAAAGAAGTTAAGCCAATAATTTTCATCTTATTTCTTTAATTGTAAGTAAGATTTGACAAAAAAAGCATTTCCAGTTCTGGGGGTTTCACTAGTTATGCAAATGATTTACATTATTTTATAACTTGGAAAGTTCAAATATATCATATAATTAAAAATAAGCAGAGTAGCAGTCTGTTGGTGATGCTTTGCTGCTGTGATGTAAAAATCCTGGCTGTAGCGAACATGGTGGCACATCACTGACTAAAAACATCCCAGTTATTAATTTTCTCCACCAGCTGATTTATAGACAGCCTTAAATGTAATAAAAATATATACGAGCTATATTCCTGCTAACTGCAGTGCACTGGAGGACAGTGAGAAAGATCTGGACAGTTTCCAGCAGTATATTAACAAGTGTTTCAGGCACCAAAGAAACGAGACAAGTCATCGACTCTCCCCAGCATGAAGGCACTTCGTCCACCAAGAGCAGCCGCCTTGAAGACTCCCTGGATGCGACCTCTACACACTCCACTGACTTGGTGGACATAAATAAGAAACTGCCCAGTTTCAAGGCACATCTGTCCATACTGGACAACCTCCACAAAGAGTTTCAGGCTCTGTGGGAGTCCGTGGAGTTCAGCCAGCAGGTGGAAACAGTCCTGCAGAAAACGCCGTCCTCGGGGAGTCGGTACGCTTGTTTCTGCTTTTTCTCTCTTTCAGGTGCTGTTTGTTCTTTTTTTAATGCGCTTTGTTACAGATGTTGCAGTAGGCGACTCGCTATTTGTGCTTTGTCTCTTCTCCAAACCCCCACCTGCTTCTTTTTCTCCTTTCTCTGTCTGGTCCCGTTTTTGCTTCTTCTTCTCTTTATCGCGTCTCTGTTTTCACTGATCTGCCTGTCCCTGCCTGTCAGCTCTGGAATAATGAAACCACATCATCCTAATGTGACTAATTAAAGAAAGACAAGAAAAGACAAGACAAGACAAGACAAGAAACAAAAAGAAAAAGACTAACAAGAGGAGCCTCTGTAGAGCTCCCATTGGCAAAAAAAATGTTTGGTTCAACAGAGCATGCAGAGCATAGTTTTGCTTCTATAAGCAGCTGGACAGGTTTAAAAACAAAACAAACAAACAAAAAATCAAACATGCGGGGTACAATAAACAGTACAACAGCAATCGTCCATCCATCCATTTGCTTCCACTTATCCAATTAAGGTTAAAGAAGATATTAAAAAAGATCACTCTGTGAAATAGATCAAACTAAGCATTTTAAAATTGACTTCACAGAAACAAAATAAGCCTATTTAAGAAATTAATTAAAAGTAAAACCTTAACACTCACTTGGCAGTTCTTGTGTTAGATATCTGCAATTAGTTATAAATCACAGCTGTCCTGCTGCAGTGTTTTTTTTTCTAACATACATTTATTAGCTTTTAAAATATGCAAAGTAGCCATACCAGAAAACCCAAAATGGAGAGGCTCAATCTTGGTTGT
This sequence comes from Andinoacara biseriatus, assembly GCA_015108635.1. NCBI lineage: Eukaryota > Metazoa > Chordata > Actinopteri > Cichliformes > Cichlidae > Andinoacara > Andinoacara biseriatus. The sequence goes on from VUQJ01025102.1 coordinate 13,771, forward strand.
AATATATTCTCTAAATTTAATACAAAGAGCCATAAACTGTAAATCATAGTTTCTAAAGTTTGAGGTGTTGCATTTCATCCTTCAGTCATTGAATCCAGATTATTTTAAATATTACATAGCTGTCTTGGTGCTAGGGATCTAATTAATCTCGAGTTACTTAAACTTTACTCATATGTATATTTTCTAAAGAAAATTAGTGAAAGTGCCCAGATTTCTATTGCAACTTCTCTCTTTTCCCCTGAAATCATTATTCGGTGACTTGCCCAAGGATACATTTGCATGCAGGCTGGAGCAGCCAGGAATCGAACCGCCGACCTTCCGATCAGTGGGTGACCTGCAGCCACCCCATAAGGTCATGCTGTAACACAATGCAGTGCAGTAGAAAGTTTGGATGCACCATGTTTGCAACCAAGTGCTTGGAACACTGTCATCAGCATATGGCAGGATGTCTATATCAAAAAGAGCATTCTGACTGTCTCACCCTAACGTCCTAATCCAACTTACTGAATCTTTTGGTGAAACACAACTACAGCACAAACATCATTTATTAAACACAATTTAAATTGCTCATCTTTGTGTCACTCTGAAACATTAAGAAACTGAGTGCATTAATTACCAAGTATGCCAGCTGTGCAGGATGTCACGCACAAGTTCTGAGAAACAGTTCAAAAAATTCAGCGGCACCCAAAATCTTTTATGTCTCACTTCTCTCACAGTCCTCACGAACCACAAATTGAAAATCTGCTTTCTCAAAACGCCACAAATTACAACATCTATACATTTTACACTTCCAGACCATCAAATCAACACTGATGAGACAAAGTCAAACACTACTCAAATATATTCAAGACGCCATGTAAATGGTAAATGGACTAGTTCATATATAGGGCTTTTCTACTCTACTTGAGCCCTTTATACAACACATTTGCATTCACACACATTCATTTGTATTTATATATAATAATAATAACTTATCCATCCATCCATTCTCTTCCATTTATCCGGGGTCGGGTTGTGGGGGCAGGAGCCTAAGCAGAGAAGCCCAGGCTTCCCTCTCCCCACCCACCTCCACCAGCTCATCTGGAGGGACCCCAAGGCGTTCCCAGGCCAGCCAAGAGATATAATCTCTCTGGGAGGAGGCCTGAAGTATATAAAAATTTTATATATCTATAAATAGAATATGTTTATATGCAAAGAAAATCTATACACATATAGAAAAAGATAAATAATTTTTTGTCATTGCAATACAAAGTGTTCAGCTGAAACAACAACAACAAAAAATGCTTTCTGCTGAACTCCTCTCATTTTAAGGAAAATTTGTGTCACAGACTCTCGCCTCATGCGGGAGGCCGAGATAAATAAAAAAATGGTGCAACACATCTAATAAGATACAATAACCTTTTCCCTTCTTGGTCTGTGTCCACTCAAAGGTCACCGCTATCAAATGGACTTATTGGTTAACGCCTCCTCCTTTAACAGGCAATTATAAAAGCACAACTCATGCAGCCATTGATCAGGTGTAATAAAATAAGAAGAAAAAATTACCCATTTCCTTACCATTGGTCATTATTCATGCAAATACTTCTCCACACCAGTAAAAATCTGTTAAAGGACAAACTGCATGAAAATGTAAGGCATGACTGACATTTGTGTAAATTATTCCCACTCTGATGTAATCAAACTGTATCAGGGAAAGTGTGATTTTTAGGCCATTCAGTCACTAGCTTGCATTGTGGTAGCTTACAATCAGCTGTTGTTGACTAGCTTCTGTCAGCTGTCCATAAATGGGAGGGTCACAGTTCTGATCTTCTGAAAATCAATTATTGCAGCAATACTGGGAATAAACAAGGATGAGGTGATAATAAGGTGATATGTAGCTATACCTCTCAGGTGATATATAGAGACTGATTCATTTTGTTATGATACATTTCATCAGAGGTGGATTATTGGGCAGCTTTATTTTCTTTTAGCAGTGAATCAATAACAGACTTTATAGGTGATCTGTAATAGACACTGACAAATGATCATCAGGTTTTTTTTTGTGTCAATTTTCAGTTGTTTTCAGGTCAAGTGTGGCTTTTTTTGTTCATTGAAAGTTTTTTTTTTTTATATTGTTTGCAGGAAATAAAGAACTTCTAACTAATTTGTTTTTCTTACTCTAAAATCATTTCATTGTGTGCCTTGTGTGCACAATGACAAAGAGTTGAATCTAACTAACAGCTAATGAGATGGAGCCTCTGTCTTGTGCCTGATTGGTTTAGCCAGTCATGTGATCATAATGTGCTGTGTCATTTACTATACCTACTTGACCATTATTGACTGAAATGGAGAAAGTTGGGATTCGCCAGATCTAGCATTTGACCTCGGTCACCGAACACCTGACAGCAGCTGATAGTGAGAAAATAGGGAATCCAAAATTTCTGGGTAAGGAGCCAGTCTGTTAATAGTAGCATCAATTCTAGGCAGCAGCCTTATTGATTAGCCTGTGATGCCAACTTCTGAGTATTGTCTACCATGTTGGTCAGGAATAACTCATGACCATAATGATGAGTCATAGTCTGTACTGTATGAGCAATAATAAAACCATACCTACCGCTCAGCAATAGTGCTCAAATGTAAGCAACATGGTTGCATTATAATTATAGTTATGTTATAATTCATGCATTCATATCAGACGATTGTGTATTATGGGTGCATGATGTAGTAATATTCCTGTACAACATGAGTATAATAAGATGTATATAACTTGTAAGTATGCCTTGTATATGGATTATTGTTATACATTATATGAATAGAAAGAAATTAGGAGTATACAACCTTGTACAAGAGTGCAGTATGTACTTTCTCTAATTTGTTTAGCACGGAAATTTTTTGTGTCTAGTTACCAGAATATATTTGTAGAAGTGATAAAAAAAATCACAGATTATAATTTAGCCCCCCAATGTGCATTGGTGTTATCAATTACCCTCTTCATAGTTTTTTTTTTTTACCACAATGTGACATCGCCTTGTAAAATTGATTGAAATTGATTGGATGTGGCTTAGTTGACACACCTCTGCAATGTCGTGTGGAGATCTGGGGTGGTTCCACTGGACTGTCAGTCTCAGGTGGTGGTGGTCCAAATCTTTAAGAAGGGGGATCAGAAGATGTGCTCCAACTATCAGAGGATCGCACTCCTCAGCCTCCCAGTGAAGGTCTATGCCAGGGTGCTGGAAAGGAGGGTCCGTCAAACCTCAGACCCAGGAGGAACACTGCAGGTTTTGTCCTGGTCACAGAAAATTGGAGTAACTTTAATCTCTCGAGGATATTTGAAGATGTGTAGGAGTTTGCTCATTCAGACTACATGCGATTTGTGAACTTGAAGAAGGCATTCAACTGTGTCCCTCAGAGTATCCTGTGGGGGGTGCTGTGGGAGTATGGGGTGTCTGGCCTATTGTTGTCACCCACGCAGTTACTGTACAACCACATTTAATTTTTGAAGATAAACAGTACATTGTTTTTAACTGAAGTCACTACTACTCCCTCATTTGTTGATCAATACGTCACAAAATTGGTATGAGTGTTCATACGTCTACATAATTGTCTAGAAATATTTTAAATTTTGACTTCTTAAAGTTTATTTATTTATTTATATATATATTTTTAACAAAATTTCAAAATTGTGAAGAAATACTTTACACTGATATTTACCTTGAGTTACTTCTCTCTTATTTATTGTCTTATTCTTCTCAAACTTGTCATGAATTGTCATTTGGCCGTGGCCAATAAAGATTTTTGATTTTACAAAAATTTTCCTAATTTTTAAGAAATTACCTATATTAATGTTTAAGTCCCATCTCTATACCTCTCCTCTTTTTTTGTTTCTTCAGAAACTAATCAAGTATTCAATGGGCAAAGGGCTACAGAATGTTGCAGACAGGTCTTGAAATGTTACAGATAATTTTTTTTACTTTCTTATTTTTATTTTATTTTATTTTTTTACAAATTTCAGAATTTGTAATCAATAATATAGTATCACCTCAAAGATGGCTGACTTACAGCCAAATTAATTTATGTTCCATTATATCACATATATATCACAGTGGAACTATACAGCCCAACAGGTCTCTTGTTCAAAGAAGGCCATTGGTGAAAAGCAGATAAAGTTTCTAAAATGTGTAGAATAAAGCCATGTATGAATGTGTGGTGAAATATGGCTTGTAGTCTAAATATGTTTGAGTGGTCAGTGAGAAAAGTCTGTAATTAAGAGTTCTCAAGGCAGCTGAGAGACTATGGGCTGGATTTATTAAGTGTGAGGTGGCAATTTCAAAGATGCTCTGAAAGAAAGTGAAAAGCTCAGCAATTTATAAACAAAGATCCAGATACAAACTTCTAATAGCAAGAATTAGCAAGTCAAAAATGAAGTGTACAGAGTAAGCATGGGGACAAGACAAAATACGTGCAATCCCTGGATAATTTTAATGGAAGAACACATGATGCAACCAGAGGAGGGTGGCCTTTTTAAAAGCTGTTCCACAGAAGAAAAAACACAAAACATAATTTGCCATAAGATCGTGACCTGTCCATGACCTATGAACTTAGTGTCTCTGTTTATAGCTGTAATCTTTTTGTCTTTTTTTTTAAACTTCAATTTTCATTGTGAGGTGATCAAATGTAACTAAACTGCTCAACTCAGTGTACATAGTAACTTGGCTGCCTGTGATACCTTTAGTAATTGCAAAGTGCTCATAGATTTGAGCATTTACTTGCACCAGTTATGCTCTGGATCTGATAACATCTTTCCCTAAATGGAGCCTTCTAGACGCAGCTGTCACGTCCACATCAGGCGCAAAATAAGACCCCCCCCCCCACACACATCAAATTGAGCTCACTCAAACTACATGTCACAAATGTTAGTAAATCATGTTTGTAGGATTATTATGATTACATATTCTCAACAAAAAGCGACACTTTGACAGAAACATATGCAGTAAGATAAGATACATAAAAACCTGTGTCCATGCTTTTCAGTCTCAAAATTAATATTGTGCCTCTTTAGTAAATCCAAACTTTTAACACCGAAAAGAGTTTTGGCACTAAAATATCTGACCCCTAAACTCTTCACTGTGTGCAGGGACTGCCCCAAGGTCTTCCTCTGCTTAACTGAAACATTACAAGTGGGAGGAGTCCTTGTCAAATTGCAAATCCACCTCAACTGACTCATTTCAATATGGAGAAGCAGCTGTTCTACTCCTACTGGTAGTAATGTAATACTCTATTAATTTAGCCTAGTCTCCTAGTTTGGGACTAGGCTCCTCCAAGTCCATGTCTAAAAGAAAAAGAAATCAGTCTGCAACTGGGTTGATCCTAAGGTAGACATTTTGGTTTGATGGTATAATGAAATCAGCAGATTATGCATGCATCTTTTGAAAATGTACTTATTTGATAGTAATACATTAAAAACACTTTCTGAGGCATTAAGGGGTGACCATGTGATGAAATCTGTCAGGTAACTAGCTCTCAACTCCGGTATCCACATGGCAGCCAGTTCTCACTTCCAAACACTGGCACACCATATACTAGCCTTTCACACATCCATCTGCACTGTAGTTCTAGTAGCTGCAACGGTCAAAGTTTTGTAACTGCTAGAACTCATTTGCACTTAAAAAAACACTTTGAATGTAACACAAGGGGTGTTATGTTATCAACACCCCCTGTGTAATTATGTAATTAAAACCAGGCACATCTATGTCACAATCCAGTGAGAAACCACAAGCCATGCAAATGTACAGTCTTGGTGGGTTCATGTGTGATAAATGGCAGAATTAATAATACTGTTTACTTCTAATTTGTATAAGATAATTGTAGCTGAAGCTATACTGTGTTTAGTCACTGAGAACTGTGTCTCAAACTGGACTGCCTATTTCACGCTTCACTGGTACCTAAAGCAACACATCCACACAAACACGCCTCCTTGCAATGTTCAGTGCAGGGCTGAATCAATCCTGAATACTTGCTATGTTCTAAAAGTGATGAAAATTCCCACAGATATTTGATGTTATTAAAATTGTGCAAAACCAATTAAGCTCACACAAGCATTGATAGCAGACCTGTAGGTGAAGATGGTTTGTGTATCAAATATATCTCATACCGTGACATATGAGAACTGTTGCTGAATACTGTCATAAATGTGTATTTCAAACAAAATACCTGCTATTAAATGTGCTGTATCAGTCTATACAGTTTTTGTTATGCCCTTAGTGAATGATTTGATATCTTAGTTCATTATAATTTGTTTATGTTTACAATGGTCGTCTGGCAGAAGTGCATGCTGGGAGATTGTAAGCAGATTGGTCGTGCTCCTCAGCCACAGTCATGTAAGCGACTCTTTACACTGTCTACACTTCATGCATTAAAGCTGTTCTGTTTCCCTGATCTGTAAGTATTGTCTATCCACTATCCACAGTTTACTTTGTGTTTCTGCTTCCCTTTCATTATCTTGATTGTGTTTTATCAGGTTAGTTATGTGGCTAGGCTTGTTGAGCTGTCTTAATTATCTTATCTTACACTTTTGGTCAGGATCCTTCACATCTCTGTGAGGCTAACATGAATGGGAACAAATGTTCTTATTGCAGTATTTCTGAGTTGCTCAAACACTAAACATCCTTCCCTTAAACAAATCCACAGTGGCCTAAACATATAACACAAATCAAAGACTCTATTGGCCACACCACAAACACTGTTCAAGCACATATGTGGTGACACATACACCACAACGCTAATACTCTGTCTTGCTAAACTGCAAACACATTCTTAGTCACTCAACACACTCCATACTTGTGTTGCAAAACCTTAAACATTGGCAGCAGAATGCAAACACAACTCCGATATAGCTGTTATCTGTTACACACAGCAACTCACAACTGAACACATGCGTCCAATGATCTGATCAGGATAAAAGCCAGTTTATTGTGCAGGTCGCACATGTGCATCTACAATAGACGGAGAGGCAGAGGAGGAAGAAAGAGGACGACTGAGAACAGTCAACAATGAGATGTAGGCAACCATTGTACACCATGTTCTCGTCCATGGGATGGCAATGAGGGAAGCAGGACGAAGAGTCTAACCTAATCTGAACGGATTCTCTGTGGCAGCATCATCAGGACATTCAGGGAGGAGAACAGGTAACTGTTCAATGCTGTACAACATTTGACACACAGTATGTTACACTGCAAATACTGTGATGTTCAATACAATGCAATGTCCACTGGCAATATACATTCGTAAGTGCACTCCCCTTTCCCAGACTTGTACAACGACCAGATGCAGGTGGCAGGAGCGCCCTTTTCATGCAGCAAAAGGAAGCACTCATAATAGACATGGTCTTATGGAACAATGCTATCCATTTCCGTGAGATCCAGCAGAGAGTGATCACAGACAACGACAACTTTGATGAAATCAACAGTGTGTCACTGTTAACCATTGACCGGGTCCTCCAACGCAGTACTCTTTGAGTGATACTCTGTAAGGATCATAGATCTACGATATCAATCTGTACAGTTTTTCTCAATTGTTTACACACAAAAACTGCTACTTGAGACACAATGACCACAACATGTAACTCATGCACCAACTCCCTGAACCAATTCTGCTAAACTAAAAGCACAATTCCTGCTTTACACTGAAATTGCAGTTCTAAAACACACTTTTTTCAAAACACTACACACAATTTTCCTTTATTTGGCACAATTTTCCTGAAGAAAATCTCTTGTTTTCACAAGGAACACACTGTCATTCAGAGGTCTAAGTTAATTGCTCTACTGTGCACACTGACTCATCACATGGGCAAACGCCTGTCACACTGTCTTACAATCAGCAATCAGACAGACGGCCCAAAGCAGCTCACACTCTTGACCGAAATTAGTTGAGTTTACTAGAAAATCGCGTGGAAACCATTGCCTTAAACCATTCTAGTTTTTACACAAAGATGAAACTAAAAATGTTAAGTAGTCTTTACTAAAATTGATTAGGTCATATAAATTTCTTCCTATTTATGTGAGCTAATCAATTTTAGTAAATGCTACTAAACATGTTTGATACATTATACTAAGGTTCTAGGTTAACACAACTAAACATGTATTAAATTACTATTTTAAGCTAAATTTACATGTAAAGTAAATAAACACTTAAAGCTATTTATATTTTGTTAAATGGACTAGTTCTTATATAGCGCTCTTCGACTCTGACTGAATCATACATCGGCACGCAACCTGGAGCAGCCAGGAATTGAACCGCCAACCTTGCAATAGGTAGGTGAACTGCTT
>VUQJ01025108.1:13226-30787 GCA_015108635.1 Andinoacara biseriatus
CAGCTCTTACAGGTAAATAAACAACCATGAATAGTGTTACTGGATGCAGCCTTAACACTCTCTCTCATCAACCCAACAGTCCAAAAAAAATTTGTCATCCTCAAGTGAAGGAAAGATGTGAAAGAGAACTGGAGTTAGGAATAGGGAATAACAGTGGTCACAGAATGTGACTGCGCTGGCATTACACCACTAAACAATGTGAAGGCCACTGGTCGAAATTGTTAGCATGGTTGTCGGCATAGGCAGAATTAATTGGTGAAATTGAGATTTGTCAACATTTTTCTGAAGCTTTGCACAAATCCTACCCACTTTACCTTTTGGAAGGTCAGGCCAAAGGTGTAATGGCTGATGGAGAAGTTGGAAGAAGGGCATGCTGGGAAATGTACACTGACCTTGCCCTCTGTCATTTACGTAAAATGCCTGAAAACCTGTTGAGATCGACTATGCAATGTTAGCTTAACGGCATTTTAAATTATGTTTAGGTAGCAAAGCAAAAAAGGGGTGGTCAAAAAAGGAAGAGGGAAGGATGAATATACCACCGGGACTTTGGATTTGAGCAGTGTTGTCAGTGACATTGCTGAGCACAAGGCCCAAAAGATGAAGTTCTGATGGGTGAGTGAGTAGTTTTTGTTTTCGTTAAGGACTGAAACATTGTTACCACTTATACTGTATGTTGAAAATATGTACTTATAACGTGTGTGTGAGATCTCTAGAAGCTGTTCCACTGGAAGCAACTGTTAAATGAGGAATAATATAAATGAGTGTGCTTGGTATTGGTGTGTGTGTGTGTGTGTGTGTGTGTGTGTGTGAGAGAGAGAGAGACACACACACAATGTGAGATGCGGCATTTGTTAAGGTATAATGGTGGCAGTAAGGGCCCAGAAAAATATCTGCCCAGGGGCCTGTAAGAGAGTTGCTTACCTGTGGGTAAGGTGCTCACTTTTTGTGATATGTGGGTAAATGCACATGTGAGATTGTACCGTCCTGTTTGCGGTGAGGATTGCTGGGTTGCACCTGATGTGAGTAGTTAGCACCCCTGGGCAGTCCTCAGTGTAATCTGTCTCTCGACACATGGCCTCCACTTAGTTTCCCCGGTTCTGAGTAGTTTATGTTGAGCTAACAGCTTTAGAGTTTGCCTGTGGATTATGATTTTGCATTAAAGCCTTTTTAAGTAGAAATACGTTTCTTGCATGTAGCACAAAACAGGAGAGAGAATGTTTAAGAGGCATTTACATACTTGAAATACCTGCATGATCATGAGACACCAGCAATCAGAGCAGGTGGCACAGAAGGAACCCTGAAACTGCTGGCTAAAGATAAATTATTGGCCTTTTGCAGTTTTATTTCATAGTGTTTTTGCTGTGGAGAGAGACAGGAAAGTGGTAGGAAGACACACAGTAAATGACTATGACAGGCCTCGAACCAGCACCATCTGCACCACCACGTGGCATATGTGGTTGCCTGTTAAACCGCTGAGCCACCCTGGTAACCCAAACATAGACTTTTTTTTTTTTAAATAGTAATGGCACGCAGTTGCATCAATCAGAGGTCACTAAAGTTAATACTGAATCGTGTGTAACTTTGTTGGACTCTGTAGTTTTCTCTCGGCTCCTCCCCAATTGGACCAGGAGTGACATGCTTAGCAGCATATTCTCCTTAAATTGCTGTCTGTCTGAGTGGTATCCAAAGGACGATGTGGGTTTTATAGATAATTGGGAAACTTTCTTGGGAAAAACCTGGTCTTGTTAGGAGAGACAGTCTATCCCACTTTGGATGGATCAGCTCTCATTTCTAGAAATGTGGCCAAATTTATTGAATTTTTGACCAGGATATGCCCTTCAGTGCACATATTAAATAAATATGAAGAACTGCTTTCTTGCATTTGTCCAATGAGAAACATCCTGTCTCAAAGTGATCCCCTTTCTGTGGAACCAGCTCCCAGTTTGGATGTGAGACAGACGCCCTCTCTACTTTTAAGATTAGGCTTAAAACTTTCCTTTTTGATAGAGTTTATTGTTAGGACTGTATCACGTGACCCCGAACCCTTCCTTAGTTTCGCTGCAATAGGCTTAGACTGCTGGGGGCTTCCCATGAGTCTTTCTTCCTCTCTTTTTACTCTGTGTGTTTTATATACCACTCTGCATTTGATCTTTATTTGTTATTAATATCGGGCTCTCTTTTCTCCCTCCCCTCACCCCAACTGGTTGTGGCAGATGACTGTCCCTCCTTGAGCCTGGAGGTTTCTTCCTGTTAAAAGGGAGTTTTTCCTTCCCACTGTCGCTAAGTGCTTGCTCATAGGGGGTCATCTGATTTTTGGGTTTTTCTCTGTATTATTGTTGGGTCTTTACCTTACAATATAAAGTGCCTTGAGGCAACTACTGTTGTGATTTGGTGCTATATAAAATTTAATTGACCTGAATTAAATTGCATTGAGCACACATGACACCCACTCACTCTATGTGACTGTCACCTACCACACTCTTGCCACAATTGGATTTTACACAAACTTTGCCCTGGACAGCCAGCAAGTTAAACACCATTTAATGCCCAATTTTAACCCATTTCTGTTCTGGCCTATACCTCAGTTGAGTAATGTCTCAAAAAGTTCAGGGCTGCCGTGTATGTGTGGAAATGGCTATAGAGCCTTAATTATAGTTTCCTCGTCCACGAGTCCACTTGGGTCTTTTTGGAATAAATTTAAATTTAAAGTGACATAAATTTTATCATCTGACACAGCACAAGAGGCCGTGTAGACGTCCTCATGCCTGTTTTTTGTGACTGCACAGACTCATCCGTGGAGAATTTACATTACAACACACCAACTATGCATGGGCCCTTCAAGCAAACTTCAAAGAAATATAACAGGAATGATTTCTCACCCATGATGTCTCCAGTTATCCACTGCAGGCAGACCCAAGGCGCCCACATGAGCATGTTTCTGGGTGTGTCTGTGTACATAATAAAGGCTTAAGAATTCTAGACAATCTGATTTCTCTTGCAAAGGGGCCAACCCCTGCTGGCCATTAGAAAGAATGCAGCTTTAAGGCAATACTGCACTGGCTTCACATTTCAGACTACATCCTTCTTTTTTATGCGGCCGATGGTGTGGACAGTGGTGTGAAGTGCTGGAGATTCCAACACTGTCATCTTTAGAACAACATTTACATTATTAAACTTTATTTTCTGCAAAGTTAGACTTCAAGACCAAAAATGTACAAAAATCATCAATTTCCCCAAATAGAATAAAACATCTCACCTATTAAAGCTTTAAAATCAGTTTTTGCTTCACATTCCTTCACTGCCTGCATCATAAATCCACTGAACAATTCACTACATTCACAAGCTGTTCTGCACTGCCCTCCTCATAGCCGCTGCTGATGGTGGCAAAGTCAATGATCACTTCACTCATGATTATGACATGGTTATGGTTATTTTAGCCCCAGAGAAAACTCACAATTTGGGAGGAGAGGGAGGATGTTTCCTAATCTTGTCATTTTTAATTAGATCCATATTTATCTGAAACCCTACTGGGAACTGTATTGTTTGTTCTAATGTTTGCTGGAAAATAAATCTAAAAAACTAATAAGAAGGTATTGTGGATTTAATTGTGATATCAGCATTTCTGCTCATGATATCAAATTGTTCATATTATTTACCCAACTGATTAGGAATTATTTGTGCAGATTGTTTTTTTTTTTTTTGTCTTGTGTAATAATTTACCTTGTCTTCTACGTACAAAAACATTTTGAGCTGTTTTTTTTTATTGATTATTTATAATTTTAAAAAAGTGCAGTGTAGAATATCATTTTTCTCAATGGGGAAAAAATCATGATGAATGCCTATATTGATACTGACTGGGTAAAAGGATGCCAAATCATTTGATGGACATGAAGGTTATCAACCTACAGAGGGCCAGTGTGGTGCAATGGGAGACTTGCATTATGGATGTGCAGGTAACAAATCTGCAGCAACTGTGTGATGCTATCATGTCAATTCAATTCAATTCAATTTTATTTATACAGCGCCAATTCACAACAAACAGTTGCCTCAAGGCGCTTTGTATTGTAAGGTAAAGTTAAAGACCCAACAATACTGCAGAGAAAAACCCAACAGTCAAATGACCCCCTATGAGCAAGCACTTGGCGACGGTGGGAAGGAAAAACTCCCTTTTAACAGGAAGAAACCTCCAGCAGAACCAGGCTCAGGGAGGGGCAGTCATCTGCCGCGACCGGTGCATAAAGTCCAATATGTAGCATAATTTCTGAGGAATGTTCCCAGCAACTTGTTGAATCTACACCATGAGGGTTCAACCCAGTACAAGCAAGTTCTAACTAAGAAAGTGTCTGGTGCCTAGTGTAGATTTTTAAAAGAAGGCTTTAGGATGCCAGCTTCTTGCAAATTTCAGCAGCGCCTTTTCCTCTTTTTTTGGATCAGGAAAAGCAATTTCTTCTCCATGACTCATAACTCTCAAATATTATAAGATTTGCACTTTTTATGTCGTTCGATACTTTTTTTTTTAAATGGCCAAAGTTAGTGGCAGAGTGGGACCAATCAACCTAATTTTTAAACTTTAATATACTGAGTAAATTCAATATTTTGACACTAACGCTCACTTAGCCAGTTGATTTAGATAGAAGACTGATAGTTCTGTGGAGTAAGAGGTGATTAGTATTTCATAACTTAAAGACTGAAATTTCACAAACAGCACATGAATTCATACACACCAATGAAAAAAAAGGCAACCAGTTGAATATATGTGAGCCTAACTGCTGCTGGACAGCACTTATTTAAGGCTAGTCTCGTTGTTTCTCCTTTCCGTCTTGCTAAATTGCCCGAAACAGAAACTAGAAAGGCATAATTCTCCACCAGGCCCAACTTCTTGCAATTTTAAAGAAAGTTTTTTCATTTCACATTAAAATGTAATGTGTATTTTCTTTAGCAGTGCTCTAAATTTTGACCAAGGTTCAGGAAATCTTTGGCCATTTTTGCGTGGTCTTGCCGATGCACAAACATTGTGGGAAATTGATTTCTTAACTTTTTACTGTGAGTTTACCACTTGTATGCTTTTGCTTTGTATTTAGCATGCAAAAATTTACAAAAGGGAAATTTGGGCTCTTATTGGTGGCAGAGAAATTTCTACATTTTAAAGTAAAAAATATCAGAATATCAGAGACTTTTTATTGTTTTTTTTGTTGGAAAACTAGATTTTTTTTCCCCCCTCACCCCTCTCTCCAGGTATGTAATCTAAAAAGAAACTGCAATATCCTTAATTAGTTATTGTAGCTATGAAAGCTGCATCAGCAAAAATGAGTAAATTAAAAGTGCATTTACTGACTCCCTTTTAGACAATTAAACCTTTCACCATTTTTATGCAGTATACCATCATCCAGTGGAAAAAAGCACTGGAATATTGGTGTGTGTATGTCTGCAAATTCTCCTGTCCGACAAACAAAAATTATTATTATGCAGATTATTACAAACATGGACATAAAAATAACAGATACCTGAAGATGACAGCCTGTCAGCCATGTCTTCACTGACTCTGTTTGTGTAATCTCAAGTTCCAAAATCTGGATTCAAATTACAAACCTTGATCTACAAAGGAAGCCCCACTACAGACGCATGCAGAGACATGCATTTTTGCTGACATACTTGCACACAAGCTCAGACACAGACACACACACACACACACACACACCCTCACACTCTCATGCCACTTCAATTAGATTCTATTGGATTTTATTAAATCTTCCTTGAGCTTTCACTTCACAGCAGCATCCATCAGAGGATTATTATTTATCTTGCTGTCAAGAACTGGCAGCTTGTGGAATCCCACTGAGATTGAGAGGAATGGTTGTATGTGTGTGACTCTGCATGTGTGTTTAAATGTGTTCATTTAAACACGTGTTGTGCATGTGTGTTGTGCATGTGTGAAATCTCTGGTGTTAAAGCAAATTCCCTGTTTAGAATATGACGTCATATTACAGATCATTTCTGATATATAGCTTTAGATCGAAGCATGTCTTCAGTATGTAAATGCAGTTAAAAATACAGCTGTTTTTATCCTTCGCTAATCGCTGATTTTAAAAGAGCTTATTTATGATGCATTATTGAATAGAAAAAGAGGAATGGATTAGTCATATAAGTCATGATCAAGTAAACTGGTAGCTTCTTGTGTTCACAGCATATCCACTGTATGTGCTTTGTTTAATGACTTGTTAGCCAATGAGCATAACCTGAATAATCATCCTTTCTGTCACTAATAATGACCGTAGTTTACAAAATGAACTTTGTGCTTTATTCAGAATGACCTAAAAGTAGCGATGGAGCTCAAAAACTCACTGGAAAAGTGTTTCCTGTGGCCACAGAGCACCACAGAGAACCAAGGGTCATTTGCTGGCCCAGAAAAATAATGCAGGTTTAAGCTTTAGTTGAGTTACAATCCATGTTTTCACTGGCATTAAAAAAATGTGCTAACCAGTTTGTCTCCCATGTGTTCAGCGCTAGCAATTTTACGCTGAAAGTCAAATGCTAAACCTATTCAATGTGCAACTAACCAAACCAGACCGCAGATGTTGTTTATTTTAATGCCAGTAATAATTTTTAATTTGTTCACATCGAGCAAAAAACTGTGAAAAAGTTCATTAATGTTAGTGGTGCCATTTCCCTGGAATCACCAAAAACACCCGTCTGTTCCAAAGCACAGAAAGTGCCAGCAGTGAGTTTGAGCCTGAATGAGTTTTGAAACTAAAAAGCACAGCAGGGCATCCTGTTTCAATGTGTTTATGGAAAAAAATATACTTTTGCTTCCTGTTTCAAGATTTACTTTAAAGTCAGAGAAACTGAAGTATCAGCAACTGAGTGTGGAAAAACCTATTTACAGGTAAAAGTGTTCAAACTCTACTATATATTGTATATCATCTAAGTAGAGTGTCTAAGTATCATTTTTTTCATTGTAGTTTCTCAAGGTAGAGTTTACTTGTTTGTGTACAATCAGGCGGTGGGTGCCAGAAAGAAACATTTTGGTGAAACATATGATAGTCTGGCCTCTGCCACAAATATTTATTCAAGTGAAACCCTGTGAGCCGTGGAAAGGTTTAAAATGTAACACAAGTCCCAACTTTAACAAACAAAAACATCAGTGCCTTTATTTTATCTGCTCGTCATACTTTTTTTCATATCTCAGTCTGAAAAGAGCTGCCAAATAAATGCAGGAGAAAATAGTGACTATTTCTGGTATAGTACATATGTTTAGTATAAACTTGCATAAATTAGAAATTATGAAAATTGTACTTCCTGTAAGTTGTGTACTTAGATAACTGTACTTGGGGTATGATGGCTAGAAATGAACTTTTCCTACACTGAAAGAACATCAGTCTCCAGAAATGGTAAGCCCCTGGAAAACCATCCATTACATGAAATATTAGTGATTTTATGGAACATTTTGATTCTACTCTGAGGCACCAGATTGTCCCTGTGGACCTACCATTTCTCAGCATTAAATAAAGTGATTACACTGGGCATTGAAGCACTTAATATGGGGCCTCCTGTGACTGGCACACTTGAGGAAAATGGCGGCGGAAAAAAACAAAAGCTCGGTGGTTTGAGTCACTTTTCCTTTAAAATGTGCTCCTGCGGGACTTCCTAAAGCTTCAATAAGTGCAGTTTCCCCTCAAACTGCTGAATTTTTGTGACTTATGGATGGGATTTGATTCTAGTTCCTGAGGTATGAAAAGTTTTCACCTGTAAGTGGCCTCTGAAAGCACTTTTTTTCTTGTCTTTGTGTCAAAAAAAAAAAAAATGGGATGAGTGGTTTGAGGGGAAAATACTGAGAGCAGAAATGTTTTTCATGATGAGAGTCCTGAAATAATCCAGTTCAGCCTGTGGCGTTTTTATATGTGGTATGATTGGGGAAAACCTTTTAATGTGTACTAATTGGGATCTCCCGGACTTTCTTCTGGGATTTCTGGCAGTCCCCAGATTTGACACTGAGTACTGGCTCCCCTACTACATGCAAATTTTCAAGCCTCCAGCACAGCACTGATGAAGAGGATCTGCTGGAAGAAATGAGTCGAATCCATCAGCCGACTATTACCTAAGGTTAACTGCTGAAACATTATACACCAGGGTACCTTTTTCTTTCAATCAATTCTGTACATATAGACCTCCACAGACCCCTCTGGGCACAATGTCAGACCAGCGTGCACTCAATCACCTCTGTACATGCACAGACACACTAAGAGAAAGTAAAGGAATTATAGATGAGTTTTTTAAAAAAGAAAGCTAAACACAATTCTGGTCATAAAATGGGTACCAAGCTTCTTCTACTTTTTTTGTTTGTTTGATTTTTGTTTTCCCAGCAGCTGCCACAGGTCAGAAGCCAGTTTATTAGATTGTTCGTGTGTGTGTGTGTGTGTGTGCGCGCATGTTTGCGTGCCCCTCTTTCAATAACAGCTTGTCATAATGTAGCAGATAAAGTGCTGATACGGCTATGGCTGACACTATTATACACCACCACCAGGGAGACAAGTATGGATGGAGAGAAAGAGAAAGGAAAACAGGAGGAGGGAAAGGCTGGGTGGCTGGGTGGGAGGATGGATGGATGGATGGGTGGATGGACGGACGGTTAGTTGAATGGATGGACTGGAGTTGTGTGTATAAGCAATTGCTATGGCAACATTAGATGAACCTATAATTTGTCAGAGACTGAATGAGTATGAAAGAAAGGGCAATATGGATGGAAAGTGGTGGATTTGCTGGCAGCAGTCTCTTACTCAGCAGCACGGCCACAAAACAGGATGAAAAATGTTGCTGTGATAGTGTGTGTGCGTGATGGCGTGATAGTGTCTATGTATCAACTAACTGCGATGAAGTGAAGGCCCACAGAGAGGCAAGCCTGACACCTAGAGGCTGGTTTTATGAAGCAGCTCTGTCTGCTTACACTTGTTTTACTCTGTTGCATGTGGCTGTATAATGTCTTATAACTGCTTCCATACTATCAGATCTCTTTGGGATTTCCAATTACATCTTGAATTACAGATTAATTTAAAAGGAATTATATTTGAAACACAATATTATACAACTTTTCTAACTTCTTTTTCTTGTCTTTTTGCCTCATAAAACATACACACTGCTCAAAAAAATGGAGAGCACTTTCATTACAGTATCATTACAGTGTAAGTCAGTCAGGATATCAGTCTGTCCAGATATGTAGCAAAAACTATTGTGAATCTGTTTCAGCTGCTTCGGTGCAAATGAAAGTGGCAACAGGTGCACTGGAAAGGCAGCAACAGAACAAACCCCAAAAGAGTGGTTTTGAAGGTGGTGACTGCAGACCGACGCTCTCTCCTCATCCCTCCTGAGTTCTGACTATTTTTTTGTCAGTTTGTTTTTGTTTTGAAGGTGGCATGAGGGCCTGCCATCTTTTTAGTGGGATCTGTGCTGAGACCAGCAATGTGAAAAAGCTGGACTACCTGTGCATCTTGAATTACCACTTTGGTGAGTTTAAGTGTCTTTGTGTTATACTGTGATCATCACGTGTTCCCTTAATTGTTTTAGCAGTGTGCTTTCACCTCTTCTGCTAAAGGTCTCCAAAATTCAAAAGCCGGGGGTACGTTCTTATTGCTGTGTTACCCAGTCGCCATGGCTTTGATCAGCTGGACATTTTATCAACCCTATCGCCCCCCCATATTTAACAATTAATATTGATAATAAACCCCTGTGATAGACTTGTTAGCCCTGCAATAGATTGTGCTGGGTGTACCCGACTTCTCACTCAGAATAGTAGAATAGCCTCCATCCCGACTGCAACCCTGAATTGGATATGTGGAAGTAGATGGATAGATGATTATATAGCTGCTCTGAACAATGATCATATTAGCAAAGGATGGAGTGACTGTGTGTAATGAGGAAACAGCTACTTTAGCTGAGATTGCTATCTGACTGCGCAAGTCCCCCGAGCTTTGTGGGGCTTTATACTGTCGCCAGTTTATTGTTTTGGTTTCACAGCCTACAGCTGCAATGACTGATCTTATTTAAACTCACCACTATCATCAGCATCTCTTCCAGATGCAGCAGACAGCTGTTTACCGATACGTAACACCTGCCCAGAGCAACAAGTAACCCGCTGATAAATCAGAAGCGCGGCTCCAACTGAATGCTAACATTGCTCCATGGCTGCTGGGTTTTGTAAAGAGATCCTGAAACATTTTAAACTACTTTAGTCGAGGCTCTGAAATTTGACTGACAACCCTTAAAATCTGGATCCCTCTCAGACATATCTTACTTAAAAATCCCCACATAAAAACTCAGTAATTAAAAGCCTGCTGATTTTTCTTCTTGAGCAAAACACACTTTTAGAATGATTATCTATTATGAATTGCTCTGCTGTTTGAGTAAGATCAACGAATGCGAGCTGTGAGGTAATCCGTTATACACCATAACCATTTACACAATCATGATCTCAGCAAAAACTTTAATGACACGAGAAACGGACAGTTTACTGGAGGGAGCAGGAGGCAGCAGTGGCTTTAAGGAGCACAGAACACATGCCATTGATAAGGAAGTTAATTTAAACTAAACTTAAAGAAAACATACGATGCACCAAATATGTATTCCAGAAAGTTTGGAGGAGGTGGCTGCTCCCTTCTATTGTTTGCTTGCTTTTTTTGTCTCAGGGGGTTGAGCAGGTTATAGCAACGAGAAGGTCAGCAGTTCGATCCCTGGCTTCTCCGGTCTGCATGTCAAAGCATCCTTGGGCAACATTACTGAATCCCAAATTGTCTAAGTGAATCCATCAGCGTTATGCAATAGGTAGAAAATGTTCAAAGGCCTAAAATGTGTGTGTGAGAAAGTAGCTTGAAATGTAATACCAGTACCAATGAGAGCCGTGTGCATTGGTAGCCTGAGTTATGCATCTTAAGATTTACAGCTGTGGACCTCAACAAAGAAGTCGTACATTTTGAGTTGAAAATTTGTGTCAGTACATCAGCAATGATAACTTATGCTTTTAATCTGGTACGATCAAAGAGTTCCTCTCAATATCTGAGCCACAGGAGAACCGACTATTACGCAAACACTGGATGTTCGATAACGATGGAGTGAATGTTAATCAGCTGGATCATCTTCACCTCACAACCCAGTTTATCTACAGCATTTCAGCCTGAGAACTGTATTTAAAAAGATTTTATTAATATACTTTTTTTTTTCAATTCACCAGCCTGTACATTAAGTACTAAAAGGCTCTTGTACATTGACCTGCCTCTTCATTAGGTACAGTAATGCAATCCAATAGCTTTTACATAAATGGTGCGGACTAAATTTTTAGGAATACTTAAATATAATTTAGCTCAGCAAACAACCATGAACAATAACAAACTAGATTTAACACCTTTATGACATTAAGAAAAGCTAAAAAAAAATATACCAGCTTCATAAAGCTGATGTATTCAAATGAATTGGATTTCATCAGTGCACCTAATAATGTGGCTATTACATGTAAATTCACACAAAGAAATCAGAACTTTAGACATTACGTAACAGCTGTTACTCAAATGAGGAAACAAAGGAACTCAAACACAAATACGTGAACTTTTGTCGGCGTGATAAAATGCAGATTGTTGTTCTACCAACTTTTCTTTGTTGCAGAGCTGCTTCAAGTTTCACAAGCTTAACATTTGGGTAATGGGTGAACAAATAAAGCTGAATAAACAAGTAAAGCAGAAAAAAGCCGACCGTATATGGACAAAGATATTGGGCCACACCTCTTAATCTGTCAGGTGTTTCATGCGGTCCCATTGCCACAGGTGTATCCAATCAAGCAGCCAGCCATGTAGTCTGCCTTTACAAACATTTATGAAGGAATGTTTTAAAGAGCTCACTGAAAGCATGGCACTATAATAGGTTGCCAGAGAAGCAACAAGTCACTGTGAAATTTCTTCCCTCATAGAAAGTCCAAGATCAACTAAGTGGTATCTTTGCAAAATGAAAGTTTAGGAAACACAGCAACAAGGTCTGTAACAAAACAGCAACTAAATAAAAGTAAAAGAGCAGGTTTGCCAAGTGCTCAGGCACATAGTGCATAAAAGTCGCCAACCCTCCTGTGGCACTAACATCAGCACAAAAACTGTGCTCCGAGAGCTTCGTGGCATGGCTTTCCATGGCCGAGCAGCTCCTGTAGGTGCAATGTGCCGATGGCCCAGTGCGTTTGGCAGTATAGTGTACTTTGGAGGGTTCCCAGTTTCATTTCAGTCTTCCTTTGTAGTACGGTTCAGACGGACAACTCTTCCTTGCATCATAGAAAGCTGCTTCTGTATCAAGGTTTTATTAGTTTGGCCTTATACATTATATTACAATTTTGTGTGTTTTTGTGTGGGGGGGGTGGGCTTGTTTGTTTGCATTTAGGAGCTTAGTTACTCAGATGACATTTTTTTGGATTTCTTTACAGGGCAGCACGGTGGCACAGTGGTTAGCACCGCTGCCTCACAGTTTGCATATCACCTGGAAGGCCTGGTTTCGATTCCACCTAGGCCCGGCCTCCCAGTTGATTTGCTGTGTGAATGGTTGTCTGTCTATCTGTGTTGGCCCTGCATTGGCCCTCACACCTGTCCAGGATGTAACCTGCCTCTCGCCCTATGTCAGCTGGGATAGGCCCCCCTGCGACCCTGAAAAAGAGAAGCGGATGGATTTCTTTACAACAAACCTAAATTAGGTGCTTTTGTGTTTCTAATCAAAGTTCACAGGAACCTTTACTTAAAAATTTGTGTAAATCTTAAGTTTCAATTCAATGATGACATGGCAGTTTTCACAAAATGTGTAATCTGTGCAGACACACACACACAGGTTTGGCATTGCCCGTTTTTCTTTTGCCTCCAAAGAATCTTCCAGCAGGAACTTAAATCTGCTGCTGATAAATTGGTGACATTTTTAAGGTAACAGGAGTGAACAGATATGAGTCAACCAAATAAATAAGCTAACCTAGTTTTACCTCAAACTTTGATTTAAAAAAAAAAAAACTGAACAATGTTACATCGCTGTGTGTAATCCTGAATCAGCAACTGAAAAATGTTTGAAACTTTCTTCCTTCTCTGAATTGCCATGTCTTTCCCCTTTCTAAGAACACAACCAGCGTGCATCACTTTTTAAATATAAATAAAGGCTGAACAAATAATCCCCTTTCAGATATTTTAACTTAAATAAACTCAGTAACTAGGAAGCAACTTCAGTAACTACTCTAGACTTGAGAATTTATTTCCCACAAACATGTTGCTTTGGTACAGCTGGTAGTGCTTCAGTTTAACTTCAATTTTATATGGAGTTTGGCAACTTGATGATCCTGGCATTAGACTTACAGCAGTGCATCCACTGCGTAAACAAAACACGTGTACTTCCTGTCCGTGTAACTTGGAGTGTCTGAGGTCTGAAGATGGGTAGAAAACCTGAACCAGTGCGAAGAACTTTACCCGAAGTTCAAATATATAATCACCAAATTTGAGAACAACCAAAAAAACCAGCACCACAACATACAATTAGAATAGAGGTCCACACCACATAGCATGAATACATTTGTTAAAGTGCTCAAAAGGATAGGAGTGACAAACAGCTAACGGACAAACGTAAAGATTGAATGGAAGAGCAAACGGAGAAACATAAGAGCCACAGTCAGAGTTAGAAACACATTTCAAACACATTAACAGAGAATGGCTCCCGTGCTCAGTGAAGATGGCACAGAAGCTTTCACAAGGCCGCTCATATGCAAAAGGGCAGTTATTCAAAATGAGCCAAAGAAGCTTAGCAGTATACCTTCAAAGGCTTCACTCATCATGTGGTTTTATGAAGATTCATAAAACCACATTTTTAAAAGTCTGAGAAAGAAGGAAAAGAAAAAATAAAAGCATTTTGAAAAGAGGTGAGGAGAGAAGAAATTCATGAGAAACTCTAAAAACAGGGTTGAGCTGTCTCCGGATGGCAACTCTTTTGTTCCATCTCTCACAGAAAGCCGTAGGTAGGCCCGGACGATTCGTACCAAACCGCGTGGAGTAGCACAACATCGGCACATTGCGCTGACCATCCTCGATGCCCTTTGGCTACAGAGGTGGTTTATTTAGAGGCGAGCAACAACAGACTTCTGAGTAGGAAGTTTTCCTTCTGTAGGGACATAAAAATATTGTGCATTTTAAAGCAAATCCAACTAATATGCAGTCTGACTGGTTTCTTAGACACCAACTGGCAACTTATTTCTTACCAAGAGTGTCTTGCAAGGAGTTCAACATCACCTTGTTGAGCTTTAAAGTTCCCTGTTCTTCTCCTCTGAAGGGAAAAAGATTGAAGCAATTATTACTTTCAGCACTAAAAGCAAGAGACTACTTCATTAAAAATGTAGTTCCAGTGGCACTTTATGGTGCTTTCTCTGGATAATCCACTACAAAAGGGACACCACCCACATTTCTTAAAAATCAATGCAGTGGAATTGTGGGGCGGAGGTAAACATTACAGGGATGATATCAACACTAAAACAAAAAATCCAAACCATCTGTCCAGATACCAACAGAGATAAGTGAGGTAATATGTTTTCTTGGATGGGTAGATTAAAACTAAACCTCCAAGCTTTGTGGTCTCTAGAGTGCAGTTCCAGCCAGCCAATCAGACCAAAAATGGGAAACATTGGTGAGTAAAACCAACATACCCTTTGATTTTCTGCACGGCTCCAAGTCTTATCAAAGCTGCCAGAGCGTTCTTCTCTAGGTCCGACGACAACACCTCAATGTATCTTACTCCGCCTGATAACACACGTGGACTTCACATTTAGTCATTTGTATAGAGGACTGAAGGTAAAAAATAATCACAGGCAGAAATAAGTTAAGAAATGAGAAACTTAAGGAGAGAAACCTGTGAGAAGATGCTTGATGATAAACTTCCGGACACCAGGAATAAACTGTTTTTCTGCCAGACCCTCTGCTTCACACAGGAACCTACACACTACCTGTCACCACAAACGGGAAACTGTTAGGACGGGTGATGAGCCAACAGCACCCTCTAGAGGACATATGGACAAACACCATAAGAAAAGTTCTGATGACTGCATCCTGATATTATAGATCAATTTTGGACTCTTCCACCTTGTTAAATAGAAAACATGACCCAGCTGTCTCGTGTTCAAAACTACACTGTATACATCTCTCCCTCACCTGATATCCTTGTAGGAATGGATCGAGAACACTGGTGAGGAAGGCCAAAGTCCTGTGCCCTCTCTCCGTTATCAGAATCTCCTGCTGGTTTATTTGCAGAGTTCCGGTCTTCAGCAGCAGGTAACAGGCCTCTTCAAAGTCCTGCCAGACAGAAAACAGGAAGTGAACGATATGTCACATTGGCCATACACAGTCATTTAAATCAAAACTGATGTGGAGCACAGTTGCACAGAGTGTGTTCCTCACTTGCAGAGTAGCACCTGGACAGAGGATGAATTCGTTGGAAAAGATGTTTCTCAAAAAGCTGAACCTGTTGTAGATCTCCTCTGGAAAACATACACAAATGATAACATGCAGGATAACATGTACTGTACTTCTGCACATCTGTATCATAGCAAGTAATGTTCTTTTGGCTGTTCCCTTTACGAGTCACTGCAGCAGATCATCTGCCTCCATCTCACCATCACCCTCCTCTGTCACTCTAACCCTTCACTACATCCATGAACGTTCTCTTTCCTCCTGCCTGACAGCTCCATAATTAACATCCTTTTCACTGCACATGCCCAAACCATCTCAACCTTGCCTCTCTAAACTGCTCAACCCTGAGCTGCCCCCCTCTGATGTACTCATTTCTAATGTTGTCCCTCCAGGTCACTCCCACTGAAAAGCTCAACATCTGCAGCTCGGCCACGTCCAGCTCGCCCTCCTGTCTTTTTGTTAGTACCACTGTCTCCAAACCATACATCATAGCAGGTCTCACTACCATCGTGTAAATCTTCCCTTTCACTCTTGCTGCCATCCTGTCACAAATCATCCTTGACACTCGTCACCCACTCCACCCTGCCTGCACGCTCTTCTTCACCTCTGTTGGATGGTTGACCCCATGCATTTATCCACCATCACGACTTCAGCTCCTTGCAGCTTCACAGTTACATCTGTATCAGAGCCAGTGTAAACATGCTGAATTCAAGAGAACACTTTTTTTTAATGTTTAGTTTTCTTTTGTTCCATTGTTAGTTTTGGAATTTGTAATATGGAGTGACATTTATAAAGAAGAAAAAAATAAAAATAAAATACCATACATATAAAAATAGGACAGATTAAGAACCGCCAAGAATTTGATGTAGACTATACATTTTTATTTATTTAAACTTTATTTTACCAGGTAAATCCCACTGAGATTTAAACACTTTTACAACAGAGTCCAGTTACCAGTGCTGTCAGTAACAACGTTACTCTTATCCGACTACGATTTAATTTTTCGGTAACGAGTCTGGCCTATGCGACAATTAACTCCCGTTTTCAGCACGAGGACAATACCGCCACCACAGCGACACAAACAATGGAGGGAGTTTGTGTCAGCTAAAGATGACAATATCAAAGTTAGTTGGACACTGTTTTTGAAGCCAGATAGCACTTTGTTGCCAGCACGCCAAACTTCCAAATGACCTGATATCATTCATGAGGGATGTTTGACACACGTTACAGAGATTCTAGGTCAAAAAGTCACTTACAGCCGTTTAAATACAGATGATCACTTTTTGGCGCAACACTGTTGGCAGCTGTTGATTATTAACGATGCTCAGTTGGCACTAAAGTACTCTGAAAGGCTGAAAGGGAATTTTCTGGAGATAAACTGGTCACCTAAGAGTTCCCCGTTTTCCCTGCTACACAGTTCAAAGTAGATTTCATCTGTGGTGTTCTAACAGTAGTACTACTTGTACTTGTTTTACCTGTATTGCTACCAGCACTCATTATGACCTGAAAGCAGTATAATGGTGCCAATCTTACGTTTCCTGTTGGAGGCAGCAGTGTGGATGGCTGAGGCCAGCAGGGCCGGTCTGATGAAGATGTGCAATGCCTGATTCCTGTATGAGACGCAGGAGAGTATGATGACTGCCTTGCTCAGCAGTTCCTCTTCTGGAGTAATGGCACTGCGAGTCTCTCCCCGCTCCTGTTGACCTACTTAAAAGACAAAATTACTGTTCATTTACTTGTATGTTTTTTTTAAACCACGGATTAAAAAAAAGGACATGATTTTCTCCAGGGTTGTTTTTTATGCTTCTGAAATGTGTGAAATGACACCAAAGAGACATTAAAACCATGTTTAATTGCATTATGTTTTAATTAGTTTCAAATTTCAAGATTTCTAGCTGTCCTTTGCTCAAATGTGCTTGATGTCACTCAGTAGCATCACATGGGACATATTATACTTCAAACAGCAGAAGTTACTTTAAAGGGACGTTACAACTGAAAATAGGCCTTTTCCAAGCTGCCAAAAAGTGACTGCCACTCACAACTTGAGACTGGGATGTTGTTTCTCCCTTAAATTTGCTTGATGTCACTCAGGAGCATCATATGGGACATCATCAAAAA
>VUQJ01025108.1:30807-43672 GCA_015108635.1 Andinoacara biseriatus
AAAAGGACAGACAAAGCCAAGATAAAAAGAAACCTTGTTCCAGCGCCAGCTGGACTCTTCCCTCAGAGATCCTTACTAGACCTCGATGAAGGGAAAGACTGGAGGAAACGACCTCAGAGGGAGGTATGTGGTCTAAAAGGAAAAGAAAAAAAGAAAAGTCAAAATACAACTAAATGGAAAAAAACAAAGGGTGGACAGCCTGCATTCTTGAGCAGCATAACTATCAAATTTATTACTATAAAACATCTAAAGTTGTTTTTGTTTTTAAATCATTGATCTATTTGTATCTGTTTACAGTTTAACCTTCATCTTACCAACATCATCCAGTTGGAGGAATATTTGTCTTTAATATCAATATGCAAAAGCAGAGTGTGGTCAACTTTATACCAAAATTCTGCTCAAACTACTGATTTGATTTTTAATGTGGCCTCTTCTTAGTCATCTCACTTTATTAGACGGAGTTTTAATTATTGCTGAAATGGCTGATAAGGGATAACTGGGCTCATACTGTACCCGGCCAGTGGAGGAAGGCTCCATACTGACGAGAGAGGTCCCTGAGCCAAGCCGCTTGTTCGGTGAGCTCGTCGAGTGCCGTCCCTCGACTCTGCCCGTCCGCCTGGTTCTGGAGCAGCACAAAGGCCAGAAGGACCCAAGGCTTCAGGACCATGTTCTCCTCCTGGGCTCGCACCAACCTGTAGGCTGAATCATTCACAAAGCTGAGGATTTCCTCGCTGGGTCTCATGGGGATGTGTCTAGAATTGAAAAGCTCAAAGTTAGTCCATGTTTTTGAGGTAAAACTTGCACCTGTAACAAGCTTAAAGATATAAGATCACAAGTACTCATTAGGTTTAACAAATCAAAAGTAAAAATGCACCTGATTGAGTACGGGAGAGATACAGGTTCTAATGAACTGGGACCAAGGTTATTTTCAATAGCTTTTTTTAACAATTTTTTATTTAACTACGAGCACTAAAGTGGGCAAATGTCACCGGGCAAAGTTAGAGCTTTGATTTGAGCCATTCTCACAGAATAGTAAAAGTTGAGTTTAGTGCAAAATTGAGGCATTAGATTTCTTTCTGGTATGACATCTTCATTATTATATGTATATACTTATTTTTTTACAATGTATATATTTTTATACATTCTCTTTCATTCTCTGTATATTTTTAGAAGTCCTATTTTATATTTTAGAAGGTTTGACTTTCTACTGCATGGCACTGAATAGGAGTGGCCCACCAATCTCATGGTACAGTCTATATAATGACAAAGGCGTTCTAGAAGTGGAATTTAATGGTGTATGATACCTTGGTATCAGGTTGAACTGGCTGCGGTTAACTCTGCTCTCAGCTAAACCTCTCACAGACACAGGCTGACCAAAGTACACGTGGATACTGCCGTAGTCTTCACTGAGGATCTTTCTGGCTTTAAACAGGCCCTACAGAGAAGACAGGAAGAACACCACCGCATGGAGTGATGTACAAGAAATCTTTAAACGACAGAAAGACTCAGTTACTCAGCACACTGTAGTCTCTGTGACCCATTTTCAGATATCAGCTCAGTTTGTGTGACTTTTCTGTTTAATAATTCATTCTATTATCATACAGTACATTGATCGGTCTGCAGGTGAAATATTCATTTCGACTGTTCTTTGAAATAGAAGTCAGTCAAAAACAAGGAAAATGTGCATTTGATTTCAATCAGACAAGCTGGTTTGCACTTCCAAAATAACTAACTTTCTGCACTTGAGAATGCCAACTACAGCTTTGCTGCCATTACAAATTAATGATTTTCTGTTCACAGTATAATCATGTCTGATGCCACTCACTGAAGTAGACTCTTTGGGTTTTGGAATACCCAGCAATTCCCTGGCGTAGAGCGCCTCCTCCAGCGTCCTCTCATAGCTGATACTGACTGGGACCAAGCTTATGTCAAACACTTCCCCTTTAAGGAATGGGTCCATCGCTATATTTAACAGACCTGGAGGAGGACACAAAGAAAAGTACAAGTGCCAAAAAAAAATATTACTGAATAAAACAGAATGAAAACTTTTCAGAGGTGTGTCAGAAGTAAGGCCTGATATTTTGAGATTTCCACATGGCTGCAAAAAAAAACTTGCTGGTCAGAGAATGTGTGTGCTGTTTGGATTTGAAGGTTGTGCCTCAGCACTGCAGCCAACATGTTTCAAAAGGCCAAGTTATACTTTAAAGGTGAACCTTTTCAATTTCCCCGTTTGCGTCACACTTTTCCAAGTTTCGCTGCCACTGGGCTAGTTGGAAAACAGGAAAAACGGCAGGCAACTGTGGAGTAAAGCTTGTTTTTCCAACAGGGACCTGGGAGGGATAACTGGTGCTTGAACTTGTGCCTTACCTAACTTTGGAGTCAAAGACTTGGCTGTTCGGCTTCTGGTGCCCTCTAAGAAAAATTCAAGTGGTGCATAACCAGTCTAGAGTTAGGAGATAGACAGGAGCATAAATATCAACCAATTCTGTGAACAAACAGTATAGAAATACTAGAAAACAAAGAAAAAAGTGCATCACTCCATAGCCCATAAAACCCCAAACACTAATGAAACTCCTCACCTTGACCATAATCTTTACATACTCAGAAAAGACAGCCCAGTACAATTTATCTCCACCAAAAGACCTCCGAATAAAGAAAGCTCCAGACATCCGCAGCATCTCCCCAACAACCTTCATCCCCATGAAGTCTGCAGGGAAATACTGGTTGAGTTTATGTGGAATTATTGGTGGTGTATTAAAAGCCTACCTTCAAAACATACAGTCAATGCAAAATTAAGACCTCTCTGGCGCCACAAAAACTGGACAGCATGGAGCTGATACACGAGTACTTAATGGTACCACATTGTACCCACACTTGTTCTTTTTGCTTACCCATGCCAGCAGCAATAACAGGTAGAGTCAGGTCATAGGTGTACAGGATGTATGACATCAGCAGGAAGTCCATGTAACTGCGGTGACTCGGTAGGAGTACTACCGGGTGGTTGTGAATGGCCTGCTGGAGCTAATGACAATGCAAGCACAAGTTAAGTGTGTCTGTGCATGTTTGCATTACAGTCTTGTCTACTGCCTTGTACTCACTCTCTGGATGCCCTCTTCATTAACACAGATGCTCCTGAACAAGGTTTTGAAAACTTTGGTGAGTGCGAAGGCGAAGAAGCGAACTGTGCTGAGCTGCAAGCGGTGCGCCATCTCCTCCATGATGGCTGCCGCCTCCCCAGTGACTTCATCTGTGGTCATGTCTGTCTCTTTGGAAACCTCAACAAGGCAAAAATAAGGCCATTAAAAACAACAAAAGTTACATTTTTCGAATATGGTAAATGTGTTTAATGTCTGACATTAAGAAAGCAGGAATATTTGCCCCTCTTGATGACAGTTTGTTTCCATAAAACTTTGCTATTTGAGTAGCCCCTGTCTATGCAGCGTTTATTGCCTTATAAACAGTTCCTGCAACTTTGTTATAAAACATGCACATCTCTATCCTTGAGTCCTAGTAGCAGTGCTACTCTTAATACTAACCTCCAACCTCCAGGGATTAAAACAAAGAAGAAAAAAAAAAATCATCAAACTTGCACAAACTACAAGTCCTCTGAAAGTCACAGCAGGTTGGCTCAGTAAGCAGATCAGTCCCCAGACTCCCATGTTAAAAAAAATAGTCTTTAAATGGGAAATAAACATGCTTGCAAAAAAAAAAAAAAAAAAAATTTGGTTTTATTTTTTAATATTTTTTTTTTTTAATATTTTTAATTTTTTTTTTTTTATAATTCATCCATTTTAATTTTATTTAAGCTTAAAGGTAAGCCTGCTCTGATTCACAGGATGCTACACACACAGATGGCTGTAGCTGCTACCCGTTTGCTGAGTTTAAACTAAAGTTAGTTGAGTCACTAAACTGGGCCTCTAAGCCATGTTTGCTGCGTTGGCGTCTCCTGAAGCACTTTTTTATGTGGTTAATTGTGCTGAAAAAACATCCAAGAAGTCTTTGATCCAGTTTTGGTGAGATTTGATCTTTTTTTTTTTTTTTGTATGATGCAGCTTTCTAACTAACAGGCCACCCTCTCATCCAGCTACAGGCACTTCTGGCTCCAAGAAAAGAGCACGGAAACAGCCGCGACGCTGAGGCTTTAAAATGTTCATCCTTCATATACTGTCTGTGCTTAACTAACTCCGTGTAAAACTTGTTACTTTAGCTTGCTTGCACAAATTTTCTCGTTGCAGAAATCCTCACTCACAGAAAAAAAAAAATGCATTAAAGAATGGAAACTGCATGAGACATTTTTCATAATGTAATCTTCTAAACTGAACGAAAAATACATCCACCAGGTAGAACCAGAAAGCTAATTTACCTGATTGATGACGTAACGCAGCTGATCAGACTGCAGCACCATTTGCTTTAGTTCGCTGGCTTTGCATGGAGTCAATCCTTTGTAAAGAACAGGAGTGTAACATCTGAAGGCGTATCTCAGGTCACTAGAGTTCCTCCTCTCCTCCAACATATCCTCAAAGTCATCTCTTTTCTTCAACATAGGATCTCTGTGCTGTTAAGAAAGGGACAAGACACACTGTTAGAAACATGCTTTATTTAAATTTCTCCCATGTATATCAATGAGTAACACAGTAAAGACTTAAACTGCAGAAAGTCAAATGTGTCACTAAAGCTGAGGCGTTCACAGTGTACAAACACGTGACATGCACTGCAAGCATCAGCTGTCAAATTGCTGCCCTAATATTTAACATAATGAAATACACAAAAGTGTGATTTTGTTGAGGCTGAATGGGGGGGTGCCAATTTTGACTGCTCCATATATTATTCTGCAGTTTGATCTCAAACAATATCTCATATTTTATTTTCTGTTCCTTTTGTCTTTGAGAAAAAGTAATCACTGAGCACCACTTACAAATACCTACATTGGAAATAAAAAGTGCAATTCTGCCCTCTAGAGGTGTAATAAGTCTGAAACAGAAGCCGAAAATCAAACGCATGAAATATGTCCGGTCATTCCATCTTCCCACACAATGAGATCCTTGTGGAGCTTGTCTAATTAAAGATTGCTAGTCTGGTGAAAGCTTTAATGTTTTAACATTATTCAGGTAACCTTACTCTCTTAATTTTGCTGAACCCCAGCAGTGGTGGCTAGCATGGATGTAAGCACATAAATGGCTGGTTTTTAGTCCCTTTATCTATGGATTTTTTTAAAAATGTAATTAAAGAAGAGGAAATGGAGGAAAATAAACAACTTGAATGTGCGGAAAGATTTGTTTACCTTCATGCTGCTGGCTTACTGGTGTTGTACCAAGGATTGAATTCATGTATTTACCAAAAAAATTAATAAATTACTGCCAGTATTTAAACATTTGTAAATGAGTTGTTGACCTTTAAAATCGGTCTAACATATCAATCATTTCTCAAAAATATCTCTCTGAAATAATAAGTCATTTTGAGCCAGAAAGTAGAAGCTGTAATCAGTTTTTGGCAAAGTCACTTTTACAGATAATTTTTTTTTCCTGTTGGCTACCAGATGTTGGTTTGTTTTAAAAAACCAACAAAAAACAAACAAACAAACAAACATTGGCAGTCCCAGTACAAAATAATCGGAAATTTCTCACTGTAGAGTGGTCACATGTGATAAACCATTTCCCACCTATTAGCAACGTTCGTATATTTACACTGAATTAATTTATGCTAAATATGCAGTCATACCATTAAGTATGTTAAAACGTAATATAAAGTAGACTAATATATAAAAAATGTGCTTGAATGAAATTTATTAGGGCACTTTAACGCTTTTTACGGCAACAACACATTAAGTTTAATTGGGATTAAAAGTGCAGCACACACGAATCTTGAGAAAGTAGCTTTTCCGCCACAGTGAAACTGAAAACCAGCAGACAGCGGTACCAGGAGGAGCAGGATTAGGAAACACTGTCACAACTGTTGGCTCATACAAGTTTGCCGTTGGGGCTTTCTTCTGACAGGGCTGGTTAGTTCATTACCTAACTGACCCACAAACACAAATACGCATTTTCCCAATAACACAACCCACTATCCAAAACCCAGCACAGCCACATTAAGTTAAACCACCAGCTTCAGCTAAGAAACCACGCTGCATACGCTTGGAATTAAACGTATTTTCCATGTTAACCACAAAATTAACTCGTGTTAAAAAGCTGCGCAGACGTGCACAATTCAGCCCGAACCAATCTGAATGAAATGTCAAGTGTCAAGTAGTGCTCACCGAGCGAGGGCGGACAGCTGAGCTAGCTTAGCCGGGTGGCTGAGACCTGCATACCTACCGAATAAACAGCTTCGGAGGCCATGTCACACTTTACAAACTCACGAGCGATGCATCCAGTGAAGTTATACGTGCACGCTTCTTTTTACACAGCCCTGCCTCTTAATATCACAATGCTAACTGATAGCAACACCTGAAAAACTTCACATGGGCGTATTTAAGTAGTGGCATTTCCGTGGCAGCGTTTTCCTGCCCTCTGTTCCCTACGGTGGCTGCATGGGACCAAAACGCCGGATCGTGCTGCGTGTCCCATGTGGGCTCTGTTGTCATTCAGATGCACAAGTTAGCGACAATATTTTCTCTCTTTTTTTAAACTAACCTGCTTATAACGTTAGCATAAATGGGGTCCGAGGCGAACAGGAATAACGACGGAGATTGTTTGTTTCTGGAGCGCGTTTTGGACAAGCTTTATGACTTTGGTAAGTGTGGTTAGCTGGCTGGCTAATATTAGCTTTACTGGTTACTTTAAAAGGCTGGTGTTGTGTCTGAAACTTGCTATATTTCTTTTTTTTTTTTTAATAATTTTTTTATTAGTCTGCTTGCACGAAAAAGGGGGCTGGAGAATTTTGTTGTGTCTGACATATTGTGTTGTATTAGCCTAATAATTAATCTATAGTTAGCTTACTAAACTTCTCGTATAATTTATATAATTTCAGCTCAAAGGAACATATCAAGACCAAAACAACAAAGAAAAGCTGCAATAAATGTTTTGAACGAAATTCAGGATAAATAACAATTTATAATATGCACTAAATACTAGGATTCACATCGTAATTAAATCAATTCAGCCGTCAAACTAGATTTTAAAAATAACTCTTTCCTCCTTAGGCTGCTCCCTTTAGGGGTCACCACAGCAGATCATCTGTCTCCATCTCACTCTATCTCTTGCATCGTCCTCTGTCACACTAATTGTCTGCATGCCCTTGTTCACTATATCCATGAATCTTCTCTTTCCTCCTACCTGGCAGCTCCATATTAAACATCATCTGCAAATGTCCAAACCATCTCAGCTTTGCCAAAACCGTTCAACCTCAGCTGTCTCAATGAGTATACTCATTTCTAATCCTGTCCAATCTGGTCAATCTGAATGAAAAGGCTGAGATGATGTGGACATGTGCAGAGTAAAGATGGGATGTTGAAGATAAAGTTACCAGGCAGGAGGAAAGGAGAAATGCCACGCAGAAGATTCATGGACATAGTGAATGAAGATCTGCAGAGAGCTGGTGTGAAAGAACAGGATGCTAGAGATGGGGTGAGATGGAGGCAGGTGATCCACTGTGGCAACCCCCAAGGGATGAAGAATACATGATTTATTTTAATGCTTCTTCACTGGGCCGCATTAGTTTCAGACTAGTTGTAGGTGTAGAAATGCAAAGTTACCTGTGCATTAAAAGCCAAGTGTGTGCTACTATCTCAGACTTTACCATGACACAACAAAATGTTACAGGGTCTGGAATCTAAATGAGTCTTGTGTTGTTGATTGATTGATGTAGGATCTGGACCAAAAGAGAAGTCCCAGAAGAAGAAAAAACGAAAAAGATATGAAGGAGAGGAGGTAGAGGAGGAGCTCCCTGCAGTGAGGGATATATGCAGTGACACTGAAGACTACAGCGCAGAGCATGATGGTGCTGAACAACAGCAGCAGCAACAACCAAAGGCTGCACAGTCCGGTAGGTAGCATAGCAACAAGTTGTGTAACATCCTCAGTCGCCCTATTTTTGTATGTGACTCCTCAGTTCATTTCTTTTTAAATTTCCCTTTTTTGTATTAATCTGATTTATCACATTTTACTCAGGTCCAGCTATCCGGCAAGTGAACCAGGTGGAGGTAGTCACATTTCAGGACCCCACAAAAAAAAGGAAAACAAAATCGGCACCATCCCCCAACAAAATACCCGTAAGTCTGTTATACTTCAGATCACTGTGACTCTCAATACTCAATTCATAAAAGCACAGCTGTGCCTGGGAAAGTTCAACTCATGTCAGTATAGAAATAAGATCATGGCTCTGGGTTTTGTCTGACTGCAAGAGAAAAGATCCAACAATAGCGTGGTGGGAAATGCCAAAATGATAGCAGATAAATGAAAACAATCTGGTTTGCTGTTAATAAGATAAATCCAATAATGATCCAGAAGGGACCAACTTTGTTGAGAGGTGAAGCCTAGCAGCCTAGACCTGTGATAGGTTTTGTTTGGACAACTGAATGCTGATTTTACAGACTCACAATATTGTAAACCTGTCCTTTAACGGATGAGCAGGAGTTTTTATAGTTTTAATAGCACGTTATAAAGTTTTAATAACATGTTATAAACAGCAGTCCCATAATTGTCATAATGCATCACTTTTCCCTGTCTGAAATATATATTTAAAATACATTTTCATAATGAAAACAAGTTAGAGTCATTGTGGCAGATGAAGGCACAAGTGAGCTCTTCCTCATTTGCAGTTGCGAAATATTATCATCTGTTTCTGTTGCTGTTGTTGATTTATTTTAAGGAATGAACAAAAAGCGTAGATTAAAAACAGCGATGGGTGTTGCCTACTGAAAAATCTGCAGCAGTGTCCTCTTTGCCAACAGGCTTAAAAGGAAGTGTGATCATATCCTCTTGTCACACACAGCATTTTTTAAAGGAGCTGTCACAGTTCATTCTGCAGCATTTTCATCTTGGAAACTGGTTTTCCATTTGACACTCTGAAACCTGCTAAATCCTACTGTTTGACCGCCAGCAAACCTCCTTTTACGATCCTCTTGTCGCTACCGATTCTCATCATTTTTCTCCTCCTCTCGTCTTCGTTGCCTTTGGGTCTCTGCTATCATCACTTCCAGGCCCTTCAGATAACCGAGAAGGAGCAAAGCGACCAGCTAGGAGAACTCAGTTTGGAAAAGGTGATGTATTTCTTTTTATCAGAGGTTACTTTTATTTATGTTATTGGTTCTTCACAAGATGGCAATCCTTGTTTTGTTCATTATTTATATATCTGTAAATTATTGCACTTTGAATTAATATAATTACCAATCATGGAGCTATTCACAGCTATATGGATTCTTTGGCTTTTACTGTATTTGTATATGCTGGTGTCAGGCTCGTCTGGAAGTCCATCGGTTTGGGATTACAGGCTATAAGAAGGAGCAGCAGCGTGTTTTCGAACAGGACCGAGCAGTCATGTTGGGAGCCAGAGTAAGAAAAATATTTGCATCCCACTTCTGGGTTTTGTTGTAAAACAGATATTCTTTTTTTTTTTTTGGCCCAATTTTCACATGTTTAATATCACCATCAGCCTCCTAAAAAGGAATATGTCAACTATAAGGTGCTTCAGGAGCAAATCAAAAAGCAGAAAGAGAAAGTAAAAGAGGAGGCTCAGCTGGTAAGACCTGCACTTTCAGTCCAGACCCACTTATAAGAATAACTTTTTTCTTTTTTTGATTTTTTTATTGTAACATCCGTTTTTTCTTTTTAGGGCCTAAAGAAAAAGAAGAAGAGTAAACAAAGGTGGGTGACTAAAATTTTGCCTTTATAAGTGTCCTTGATTCTTTACTTTGTGTACTTTTATTATTGTTAATAAAAAAAATTCCTTAGCACAAAGTTCATCCTTCAGCTACAAAAATCAATCAGTGAATATAAATGCAAAATATACTACAAGCATTTTGTCCAGACAGATTCTTCGGTTGAATCTCAGTGGTTCCAACCTGTGTTTGCTTGTGCATCTGGCAGAAACAAGAAGACCACTTTGCCTTCGGGTCCTGGTGCGGCCCCCTCTGGTCAGGTGGGCCGCTTCAAGAACGGCATGCTGATCCTCAACTCCAAGGAGATCCAGAAGATCAAAGGCAGCAAGTGAGGAAAATGAGTTCTCTCGTTTTTAGGAAATAATTTGAAAAGAAAATGTTGTCCACTTAAGATTTTAAGGGTTAATATTAAGACGTGTCCCATATCCTGCCACTTTAAGTATTTGGCATGTACCCAGAATGTATATTTATAGTTTCAGCCCAAAATACCACACAGACTGTTTTTTTTTTTTTTTTACTGGTTTGGAGTGCCGTTTCTGTCGGTTCGTTTCGGTGTCTTTAAATTGAACTGGCTGCTGGCCTCCTGTATCCTAACGCTACAGCCCTGAATGAGCTTCTAACACTCTGCACAAATAAATCAGCCAAATTCTGCAGCATCAGTCCTGAAAGTACGTTTCCTACAGTTAAACTGGCCAAAATACAGTTTGCTGCTGATTATTCACAGCAGTACATTTAGCATCCATGTGAACTGCACGCTGTGATGCTCTGCTTAGCGCTGATCCAGGAAGAAGTGAGCGGAACTATTGGTGCATTCATTCCATTTGAAGTCGGAATTTCTGAGTTCCCAGTTTGATTTTTTTCAACCTTAGCGCCCCCTCTAGTCAGACTTCCACCCGGTTAATGACAGAGCAGCCCATCTGAGCCTAACATAACATCCAAGATGGCGGTAGTAAAACTTGTAATCTGTGCTGCCACTGATGTGTATTTGTGTCTTGCTAAATAGAGGATTGACTACTCTATCATGAACGTGCTGTGGTGTTTTTTCTAAAGCACAAAAACAAGCATTGTGTTAATGATGCATGAATGGCTCTATCTTCTAAGGAAAGAAATCCTGTTTTACCTTTTTTTCTCCTTCCTAACTTTACAACTGGAAGCCACTGGTTGAATGTTCCGCCTGAACACCTATTTATTACCTGTCATCTTTACATAGAAAGAGAGGGAAATTCTCACTGGCTTGTAAAGCTGGGAGGTGGTCTTCTGGCCAGGGGCTCTAAAGAGAAGTCAGGATATGGGACTTAGGTTAAAAAGGCTGTGGTTTAACATCTGCTGATTAAGTTCAAAGTAATCCGATAATTTTGCTTTGTTTTGCAGGTGAGCGGTTTGAGTCCTACAGAATGGAAAATGCGTACCAGCGGTGACGCCGCTTACGACAGCGGGGTTCACAGACAAACATGTTATGAAGAGGAAGTGGACAAAATACTGATTCCCTGACATGTCTGGGAGGGAAGTACTTGATGGCGTTACCAGAGACCGCTGAGACAGGAAGTCCATGTATTGATCTTTTAAAATGGAACCTGATTGTGCATCTGGACAAATGTTACAGCACAAAACTGGAGACTGAATGCTCTCAAATCATATCCCATCACAGTTTATTTTGTTTTTATAAATGACAACAAAAAAAAAAAAAGACATTTACGTATCGTATGTTGTACACTGACCTTTTTAAAAGTATGCAATTACAATGCATTTCTCATTTACAAACTGAAATGTGGTTGTACAAAACATTTACACTGGCAGGAAGGGACGGGATCATAACAGGGCAGGTGGGCACAATAATTAAAAAAGTACACAGAAGTAAAGTCTTGGCAGAATCTTTCATGAAGAAATGCACATGTACATACTGGTTGGATCATGAGAAAGCAAAATAATCTTGAAGTTTTTCTCCCATATCATCCTCCACTTTCCCAGCTTCTTGGTGACCTCAAGAAGCTGCATTCAACATGTAAACAGTATGAATTATTCTCCAAATGCTAGCTGTTTCCATTTTATTAAAGGGAAAACTTAAGAGATGATGGATTTTTGCAACACTATGCTGAAGCGAGACCTTTGAGTTGGCAGTGTGCAGCTGGGTGAAGTCAAATTCTCACACAGTTCCTTGAAGCAGCCTTTTCATGTTATTTATACATTTTTAAAAAGAGGAAAACATGAAGCTCATCTGCAGCATGTCACACGTTTGAAGCTGTAAGCACATCTTTGTTCAGAGGATATTTTGTAGCCATGGGACTTTTTTGACTTGCAAATCTTACTGGTCAAATACAGACGGTATTAGTAGCCATTCAAGAGGATATTATACAAAAGAAAATAAATATGTAATTAAATATTTATAGAGTAAATAAACATTTTCCTCTACATTTTTTAATAAACGTAATCAGCTAATAATACTAGTGTAATGCTTCTTAATTAGTAAAATTTCACATTCATGGGTGGGTAAATGTTGGGTACAGGGAAATGTCACCCAAGCATTCTCACAAATACATCTGGACAGAAGTGACTGCAGTATGAATAATTTAATATGCAATATTTTTGTTTGTAGAAGTATCTGTCACAAAATATTTTTAAATGATTTTTAGGCAAGAAAATATTTGACCAAATTTTAACTCAACAGGGTGAATAGCGTCTTTGCAGAAGCTTTAATTGCCTCAGGTCACAATTTTTTGAATATAATTTGACGTCCACGCAGCCCACAGACATGTAACCCCAAATCATCCAAACTTTTTAGAAGGCTCTAACACTATATTTCACTTTAGTCCAGAAATCTATTCCTGGTCACAGCAAAGTTGGCCCCAGGGCAGGTTTTCTCATCTGGTGTGGGAGGTGGAAAAAGGTCAGCGCTGAACAGCCACCAATGATGTAAATGTAGCCCTTGGGTGAAAGCTGGTAATCTGGGGCACATCAGGTGAAGAAAAATAAAAAGCCCCTCTGGTTTAATTCTGACATTTACATTAATGTTGCACTTATGTCACAATGTAAATATGTTAAATTAAGAGAGTG
>VUQJ01025117.1:2184-15773 GCA_015108635.1 Andinoacara biseriatus
ATTACCTCGTGGTTTTATGTGGTGCTGGGACTTTTTTTGGTCCTCGCTCTTTGTGCTCAGTTTTTTGGATGCAATCATATTTGTCCCTGTTTTTCCACTTTCTTCATTCCCTCACGTCCATTCTGATAGTTTCAGCGTCTCCCTCCAGGAATTTGCTGACATTTGTGAGTCCTTATATTGTTGGTTTGATTATTGATTGTTATTCTCTGACTGATAAAGTAGCCGGAAACTCGCAAGGACTGAACAGGTAATCACAACGTTGTGGCTGCGTGGACCCAACAAGTCGTCACGTTTCTCCAGAGGTGACGTCAGGTTACCTGGTAGGATCCGAGCGTTTCCGTAGCTGCCTTCTCTGCAGACCGCTGCCATCATTTTGCAGACCAGCGCGCTGAGTGCACGTACATGCACACGCACGTACAGTGTTGCCCGACGGCGCTCCCAGCTTAAATGATTTCATATTAATCTACAAGGCTTTAAAAAAATGACCAGAAAATGAAAGTTTATCTATAATTTCAGTTCGTTTTAGTTCGTTTTGTAAACTCAAAGTACAGTTTTAGTTAGTTATCGTTTTTTCCTAGTTTTTTATTTATTTCAGTTAACGACAATGTTTTTTCAATTTCAGTTTTTGTTAACTATAATAACCCTGGCCAGAAGTGATCAAACCTGGAAGAGAGGGTGGAGTGCTAAGCTAATACCATATGTTAGCTAGCGCGGTGCTGCAGCAGCAGCCACAGAGTGAACATGAACTGATTGAACAACAAAGACTCTAACACGCTCCAGAGGTCCAGTTCAGGGACTCCAGTTAGCTCAGGTGAAGCCTAGCAGATAGCTAGCAGCTACAGCCGCCTGTGTCACCATCCACCTGTCAGTCACAGAGGCCACGCCCCTAATAATGCAAAACATTTTTAAACAGGTGAGTTATAAAGGGCTGACCAAAACTGTTTCTGTATAATAGAAATGTCAGTTTCTTCTCTTCATTTTTCTCTTTAATAATCTCAGACTGATCATGTGACTCTGACTGCGGCTGATGACGGCAGACAGGTGGTAGGCGGAGCTATGCGTCCTCTCTGGGATTATCCGGTGACCCTGTGCAGGACCCCAGCCCTCAGCTTGGAAACAGTGTGCTGAACCATGAGACAAATACTGGAGGAGTATAACTGTGTGTACTGTTTGTTACTGAATGTAGTACGTTTTACAGTAACAGAGTATTTATGTGTTTTTTTTCTTTCATCAACTGACAGATGCATTTTGGGTAATTAAACCCATCTTTAACTCACCTGTGTGTGTGTGTGTGTGTGTGGCCTCAGGTGTGATGGCACCTGATGTCAGGGGGTGGGTCAGACAGGTAGGAGGCGGGGCTCTGGCTCACCTGGGGAATTCCTCTGCTCTGATGAGTTGATGCAGATACAGACCTGAGATCAGTCACTTCTCCTCCTCTGTCTTTCATCTTCCTCCTCCTCCTCCTCCTCCTGCTGCTGCTGCTTCTCTCAGTCAACATGTTGTGACTCCAGCAAACATGAACATCAGAACTGAACTGCTGATTATTGACATTCATATTTTTTAGTGTTGGGAAAGAATGCAGCCAATAATCAATCAATCAAACTTTATTTATACAGCATCTGAGTGACAGAGACTGATCTTTGGCGAGAGACACACTAAAGGCCAAAATAATTAAAAAATGAAACATTAAATATAAGAAAAAAGTTTTAATGTCACCTCCGAGGCTGAGAAGTTCACCACAGGTTGGTGCTATGAGCTGATAGATGAAGATTAAAACAACAGGAGAAACACCTTTTAACCTGGTATATTTTGTCCACCAGAGGGCGCTCTGCACCGTCTCCGTAGGTGTTCGGAGAGCTGCTTCCGTTTCAGGCGTGTGAAAGGAAACAATATCAGCCGAAATATCAGAATATCGGCTTTTAGAGTATCAGCTATCAGCCCCGGTGTTAAAAATCTCACTGATGATTTTTTAATGATGATAAAATCATGACTTACGAAGACGACGATGGAGATGGAAGCACAAACAAACTAACGAGGACGAAAGCCGTCAACCAGCCACAGCATGAGCCGCGAAGCAACTGCAGCGACCCCTGAAAAACACTCCTGCACCTGAGCCTCAACAGCCAATCAGCACCAATGATCACCCACTTACACACTGTGTGGTCACCCACTGGCTGTACGGTCGCCACCAGGAAGTGAGTGACCCTATCAGGTAAAGGTAGCTCCTCCCAGCGGTGGATGTCTGATGTGAAGCTGCTTCATGGTTTCCATCGTGGACGTTCACCCTTTAAAGCCTGAACAAACCTGCAGCAGTGCAATAAACACAGTTTCAGTCTTTATTAAGCACTCACCTGTTTCCTCAGGTGGGACTCTGTCCTCCATCCAGCTGTTTTCTGTAGAGCTTCAGGTTTTTTTCAGGTGGGTTAAAGTGTGTCACAGGTGAAGAGGAGGCAGCGCTCCCTCCCTCCCTCTCTCTCCAGCTCCTCCCAGTCTTTTATATTTAAATGTGGGCTGAGCGAGCTCAGCTCACCTGCAGGTAAACTCTCTCTCTCTCTCAGTGAGACTCACCTGAAGCTGCAAATCACCTCCAGTCGCTGTGCAGAGAGCAGCCTCAGAGGGGGAACCCAGTGAGAACAGCCTGCTGTGGAACGTCTGCAGCTGAAGGAGGCAAACTGAAGAGCCCAGCAACATCACCAGAAGAGCTTCAAAAGTTGGATGATGATTGTTTGTCTTCATGGTCGGAATGAACATTTTGGACATTTGGTGTGAAAAGTGACATTTGGTTTTCTCAGGAGCGCTGAAAAAAGGAGTGAAGGTCCAGGACAGATGATCAGGACGGTTTAAAGACAAACTGAGACAGAAACCGAACGTTTGTGAGGCGAAACTCTGACGACTTCTTTTCAACCAAAAATCAAACATCTCCAAAAATGCCCCTAAAAACCACCGGAAACCTCTTCACAGGTTGACCCGGGACTGGAGCTGGACCTCTGACCTCTGACCCAGGTTTGCTTTGATATGATTACTTAGACATGGCATCACTTCGGTTTCTTTTACTCTCACCAAGCTGCAGGAAAATGATCTGATGTGTAAATCTGGCCCGAAGAGTTAACCGGCCATCAGAACCCAAACCGGTTCAGACCGGTTCCGATGGTTCCAGGCAGCAGCTGTTCAGATCTG
Organism: Andinoacara biseriatus; assembly: GCA_015108635.1. Taxonomy (NCBI): domain Eukaryota; kingdom Metazoa; phylum Chordata; class Actinopteri; order Cichliformes; family Cichlidae; genus Andinoacara; species Andinoacara biseriatus. The sequence continues at coordinate 5,362 of VUQJ01025117.1, forward strand.
TAGCTCATCTTTTAAATCATTTTCTGTTTCTTTCTCTTTCCAAGCAGTCGAAGTCTGATGGATCCAGAAATACCGTCTCTGCTGGATCAGGCCACAGATCTGTGAATCATTAGTGTTCTGGTGGTGTTATATTAATATAGTTGATAGTTGTTATTTCTCATGTCTAAAAGATGAAATATTTAACTGGTTCGGCTAATGAAACTGTAAACAAACTACAAATCCAGCTGGAATAACTGAAATTATGAATAAAGAGAACTATTAGTTGTAAAGTAAAGCTAGCAGCTAAACTGAGCAGAAAGCAGAGGACGTGAGGCTGAGATCAATGCTCACCGGGTGGAAACCTTTGGAAGCACTGATAAAGAACCATAATCTAGAAGCTCGTTCTCCTTTGAACGCAGACATTGAACAAGCGTCGCTCAGGAGATCCTCAGGCCGACAGGAAGATGATGATGCTGAGAGCCGCGGGTCAGGAAGCGGGTCGGTGAGCAGGAGTCCAACGCTGTTGACGGTGCGCAGGCGTGATGTTGGCGTGTCGCTCCCTGCTGCTCACCTGGGTGCTGCTCGCTGCCAGAGTCCTCAGTCACAGCTGGAGACCCTGTACAGGTACGAGGACTCGACTTTTTTTCAGCTTTAAAGGGACAGTCCGTCTTTTTACTGCACAGTCTCATGTTTCAGATGGAGGTCAGGGTAAAAAACTGACGGGGCGGTAAATACATCAGATCCTACTGTAACCAGTTCCGTGTTTTTAAAACCAAATTACGGCTGATGCCGAAGTCAGAAAGCTGGACTCAAAGTTGGAACAGGTGATGTCAGTGGGAGGAGCCATTAGTGATTTGCAGGTGTGGCCCACAGACTGGCTCCATAGGTCCACTCTATAACACTTCATATTGTTCCTTTACCAAACCTGGAGGCTGGTTCTGGCTGAACTGGCTCCACATGGTACCGGAGATATCACTGTATGTTTTTATATCTGCACCCTGGTTTTGAACACGTGCTGAAGGATGCCGATGCAGAAAGATCCACCACACAATCATTCCGTCTTTTTGCAGCTGTCATTCATAGGCTTTCTCCTTGGATTTTGATGAGACTCTGAGAGGGTTCTGGTATCAGTGTGTATCATTCCAATCTTTTTAACGTCACTACACATAAGATAAAGATGGAATGAAGTGATGATCTGACAGGGACTCTGCAGTGTGGCAGGTGTATAAAAAAGAGGAATGCTTTATAGTTGGAAAAATGATCATTAAGGTACTCTGGGACTGAGAACCACTGCTCTTCTTCATTTATATAAGTCACCTTTGTGATGATTTATTAAATCCTGCATTTTTCTGCAGAGGACATTTTATTTTGTTCATCACCTTCAGTTGGACAAACCACTGAATTCTGCCTCTGATGTTGCAACATTTAGCTTGGCGTTAGCTGCAGGCAAATCCAACTTAATACTTAATTTTCCAATTAGAGTAGAGGTACCACCTCATCTTTCTGAAGTGGTTGTAATTTAGTTACATATAAGTATTTAGACGTTATTATAGCTGAGAACAGGTCACTGTTCAAAAATAGACTTTTATTTCTGGATGAGATTGGATAAATAAAGGTTTGGTCACAGTTCTTGTTTTATTCATCCTTCTTCTCTGCGCTGAGCTGCTGTAATGCACAAATTTCCCCGTCTTATCTTATCTTCTTAAATATATTGGCAGACTAGCAGGGACTGTGTTGAAGGCTCTGTTGATGACATGAACATGTTTGAATTCATAACTCCTTTTCGCAGATGTTGATGTATGTTGTGCTGCTCTCTAGATCCTGGACAGGCCCCCAAATATATTGGGGCTGGTGTAGGAATAAGAAAATAATGCTAGATGGAAAACATGAGGCGATTGTTCGGTCAGTCATGACATCTTAAACTGTATCCTTTCACTTCTCCACGTAATCAGCTGAAATCTGGGTCCCTCTGTGGGTTACACCTCAGGGCAGTTTGGTGATTGCCAGCACACCTTGTTATTGTGAAAGTTCTTTATTAGGTGTTTTTAGGGTATTATTTCCAAAACAAATATATCTGAGACAAATTTCCTATTGCAGGACAATAAAGTTCTATTCTATTCTATTCTATTCTATTCTATTCTATTTAGTGAAGCTCTTAGTTGGGGACCTTAAAGATGTATCCCACGTCTATTTTTGTTGTGGTTGAAATCTTTAGTAAACACCTTTGATGACATTATTGTTTATGATTTTTACCAGTTACCAGAAAGTTGATTTTTTTTCTGCTGCTAAATGAATTTGGCTGCTGCTCTTTGTGAACAGACTTCCTGGAGTTCCTGGAGTACTGTGACCTCTGACCCCTGAGCTGCATCCTGTCACTGACTTCACTGATACCAAATGTCAGAGCTCAGTGAAGGTCTGCTGCCCCGACTCTGACGTTTTGGTGTGTTTGAGACGTTTCTGCTGCTTTGTGCGTCGGTGTTTTCAGTCTTTGAAATGTGAGATCTGTTTCTGTACCTGTCGGCCCCTCCCTCCATTCATCCTCCATTCATCTTCCATTGATCCGCCACTGCAACAAAACACACAGACGGCCTCAGAGGAGCTTAAAGGGGAATTCCAGATAAAAACTAACATTGACCTGATGCTGTCAGTGAGGACACACATTTCTGCTCCCTCAGCCTTTCTCCTCACACAAGAACTCAGAAAAAAAGATTTTTAATGTTTTAGTGATTTTTAAAGTAAGAATCGAGCTGCAGCTTTATTCGGAATGACGGATTCAGAGCACATCTCTACAGGTGCTAACAGATACAGGAAGGATCTGCAAGCTTCCTTCAGAATACAGCAACAGAAACGATGACCCTGCAGACAGGAAGTTGAGTTTTATTTTTAGTTCAGGATCGAGGCCTCTGACAGAGGGAGATAAAAATAAACTGATCTGAGATCATTTACATGTGAGTGCTGATACAGATTAACTGCTGACACACTTATCAATCAGAGCTGGAGGAAATGAAGTGATAAGCTCACCTTTACCTGCCGCTCCTTTCATGAAAATCAGCTTTCAGGGATCTGAAATCAGCATCAGGGAGATAATCTGTCTAATCCTGATCAGTCTTTATTTTTAGCTGTGCTGGTATTCTATAATGGGTTTAGATGGATTTGCATGTTCAGTGTAACTCTGCTGTATATATCAGGTTCCAGTGAAACATGTTTGATTTTTATGGGCGCCTCAGTGGAGGTCCGGTCAGTGGTGCCACATGATGATCTGCTCGGGTGGCGTCTGTGGTGGAAATGGGACCCCAGTGCAGGACTCAGAGGACAGGACTGATCTTAAATCAGCCTCAATGCTGGATCACACATGATAAATATGATGAATATACACAGCAGTGACAGGAGCCAGAAATACTCGAGCTAGGAACCTCGGAGGAAAGTAGGAAACGACATGGAAGAACACAAAACAAGGGAACACACAGCAAAAGGAGACCCAAAGACAAGGACACAGCAAAGACTCACACACCAGAGAGCTCAGCTGAAACCACTGAAGACGAGACGAGGGAAGTAAAACTAAATGCCAAAGACACAGAGACAGGAAACCGACACGGGAACTCATATAAACAGTAACCAAAGCTGGAGGACCATAAATATAGAGGAAGAGCTCAGGAGCTGCATGACACGACAGCCTGATTCCGACTTTGGGACTGATGGAGGATTAGACGTTATCGACAGAAAACATATTTGTGGTTTAGAAAAAGTTTGTTTATTACGTTTTATTTTATTTATTTGACTGTTCTAATTATCGTGTGTTTGTTTCCCTGCAGACCTGCTGCCACTCGACCTGCTATCCAGAGCCCTGCCACGCCCAGGACAAGCCACACCCACTCAGGTAGGACACAGGAAAAAGGTAAACAACCACAGAAAAGACACAGGTGGATAACCTGATCCATCCACTCGCCCACCAGGTGCAGATGGTTCAGTCCAAAGGTTCCAGAGGTCTCCGATTGGCCGGCGCCATGGCAGCACCACTGAGCTTCCCCGCCTCCCAGATTTTCACCAACTGTGACGACTTCCCCGCTGAGTTCTCATTGGTTACCACAGTGAAGCTTCGCAGACTGAGACAGAAGGTCAGTGGAGCAGAACCTGGTCTGGTCCGGGTCAGTCCAGTCCAGTCCAGTCCAGTCCGGTCTCAGCTGTTCTTTCTCTCTCTGCTTCCAGACAAATGAGTACATCTTCTCTCTGGTGCGGGAGCGATCTGATTCACTGTTGCTGGGGTTACGTGTTTCTCAGAACCGCCTCCACTTCTTGACCACGTCCCCTGGTGTTGGTGGGCGGAGCCGGACAAGTTTTAAGGAGGTCGGATTGGACGATAACCGCTGGCACACGGTGGTGCTGGCTGTCACCGGGCCATTCGCCACGCTGACCATCGACTGTGGACTCCCTCTGGAGCTGTGAGACAGTGATGCTTTCTGACACCACACAGACCAGCAGACACCAGCTCTATGACATTAACTGGTTTCCTGTCCCCCAGTAAACAGGTCCAGTCCTTCCCCAGCCATCTGAGCACCACAGGGTCCAGGTTCTTCATCGGCAGCAGGGGCAGGTGGAGGGGACGCTTCTCTGTGAGTCTCTGATCAGGATCAGATCCAGACCATCTGTCCATCCTGCTGCTTCACAAGGGTCTGTCTGTTCTTCAGGGTTTGTTGCGGCAGCTGGTCCTGCTTCCTGGTTCAGACGCCGCTCCCAGACTGTGCCCTGCCGCCGATCCCAGTCTGACCGAGCTGGCTGTCCCAAAGGTCCTGAAGACCATCCCCTTCCAGCCAGACCAGCAGGGGCCAGTTTACCCCTATGGTGAGGAGAAAAACACAGCTGCTACGGTGGTTCATGTTAGTCCAGCGCCACCTGCAGTTTGGGAGGTTAAATACAGAGCAGGCCTTCCGTGTCACAGCAGCACAGCTCTCACAGCGACATTTACTGCAGTCGCTACTTTACCTCCTAATAACCTAATCGCTTATTTGTTAACTGATTACCAAAAAAATAAATACGCATATAAATATGTGTATATGCAGTGGTGCTAAAAGTGGGTATGCACTATATTCAATGCATAGGGGCGTCAAGAGGGGGTGCACCAAAGCGATGAGAGGAAATTCTTTCTCTAGCTGTGCATAGCTAGAAATGCCAAAATGCATCAGCTTGTGTGTCCTATTTCGATTCGAGCAAAGTGTGTTTTACTGCTTTTACAACAGAAAGTATCCGAGGACTTCCTCCACCTCTGTGAGTGTGTTTGGACTGTAAACCCGGCCTTGTGATGGTATCAGGGATCCAGTAACCTGAGCCTCAGACTGACAGCAGCGACAGTGTGTGTGTGTTTGCTGCTTCACACTCAGGCTCTGTCCTGCTGTTTGATGTTGTTTCCATGACAGCGTGAGGTCAGGCAGTCATACAGGTGTGTTTGTGTTATTGTGTCAGAATCAGAACATGGGAGGTCAAAGAAGCAGTTTATTCTTCCTCTGTGCCTCCGAGAGCTGCAGCCAAAGCATCGCGGCACATCTCAGGTATGCCTGAAGAAATCCGCCCGTCCATCCGTCCCTCCGTCCCTCCATTCTAGTTCAGCGGTGTTCAATTAAAATTTAAAGAGGTCAAGTCAGACAAAATTTCATGAGGCCACGTCCGGAAGTCCAACTATTTAATATTCTCTCATTTACTGAGTAAAAGTAGGATAACATGTCAAAATAAGATCCTAATTCAGTGTCTGACTTCAGAAAGTTTGATTTTCAAGTTTCACATCTGGACTCAACCGTCTCAAATTATTTAAAGAATTTAAATCTGAACTCATTTAATATCTGAACATTTTTAGGCACGTATTCCTTTTGTGACAGAGAATCGAGCTCTCGTCCTGCCAGAATTTTTCTTTCTTTCCTCGGTAACATCTCATCCGTCCTCGCTTTGTTACAAAGTTTACCGGATGGCTGGAACCAGCCTGGTGGTATCACATGGTATGGTCAATCTCGCATGCGATTGGTCAGTGGGTTTCCTTGAACGCTTCACCACTACCGTAAGGACTGTAAAAGCTGCGCCTGTAAACCAGTAAGTGCTCAAGAAGATTTTAAGTGGTCACTTCGGTTGTGGTATTAGGTTCGGGTCCGGATCTGGACCGAGGCCCGCCTATGAGTGACCTCTGTTTTAGTTGTTTCTGAACAACAGCCGGTACTTTGGTCCTTTTTCCTCCTGACGCTTTTATTTATTGGACGGAGCAACGTCAGGAAGCTGTCCAGGCTGTGGCTCTGCGCTGACTCCAGCCACTCTCACCTGTACTCAGGATGCTGGATGCTGAGCTGGGCTGAGCGTGTGCTGTCAGTCATGCTCAGAGTTAATGAAGTTCAGCTGATTGAAGCCTCGCGCTCACGCCCGCTCTTTATGACTCACAGTTTATATAGACCTGCGTCAGCTCTGTCTGCGGCGTGTTTGATTTACATACCTGAGCGCGCCACACAAACACTCCACTTCTCGTTTCAACACATCTCAGAGCGTCTGCGCCCAGAGAAAAACCGAGGGAAGCAGCGATCAGCTACTTTTAGAATCAGACTCAGGTATGTCTCAGTTTGTGGAAAGGTGATGGCGGTTTAATCTGGATCTCGCTGCCCCTCAGGTGAAGTCTGATGTGTCACGGAGGACTCATCTCTTGCGGTTACAGAGGAGATGAAAACCTTCACTTCATTACTTCTGTTTATCCACCACTGACAGTTTGAATCCAGCTGCTGACAGGAACACAGGGAAGTGCTCAGCGAAACATCTCCATGGTAGACCGAGTCCTGCACACCCCGCCATGTCTGACTGCCGTTTGATCCAAGCATCGAGCTCTAAGAACTCTGGATCGTGTTTGTGTTGTTGGAGCCTTTCACAGCATTTTGGGTCGTCTCCATCTTTTAGATGGAGTCCAGGATTCATTATTCTCTGTGCTCAGTGTTGATCTTTGCTTCATTGAAACGAGGAAACTCTGAAGTGAATTCAACAGAAATAAGCAGAAAAATGTGAATCTGATGTTTGTGAGCGTTTCATAGATTGGTCTTGGGTTTGAATGTCATTTCAGTGGTTTTGTGAAGAAGAACATGTTCCTCACAGATGTGATGTGGAGCCCTCGGTCCCTCCGTCAGACTCAGACGTGGGTTCTTGTTGTGTTTCAGAGGCCGAGGTCAGAGTGACTGCGGGAAATCCTCCTCCCTGCTCGAGCCCGGAGCAGGGCCAGCTGTGGTTCAACGCTCAGAGGAAAGCTCTGTTCTTCTGCGACGGGCTGAGGTGGAGGACGCTGCTGCAGAGTGAGTCTGAACGTCCTCGGATGGATGCACACACCTGCTGTCAGGTGTGACCTGCAGCCCTCTGCAGTCATGTGACTAAAACAGGTCATATTAACAGAATAAAGGTGTAATTTTACAATAACAGTTCTACACACGACTTTAGGAGGCTGTTTGAGAGAATCTCATCTTATTAACTCATATGCTATAAATGATAAATCTCCAAAAATGAAACATGAAGAATGAAGCAAGCAAAGCTTCATTATATTACGAGCATGGCTGCAGGACGAGTCGAGTTATGAAAAGTTTTAAAGAGCTGATAAAATGCAGCATAAATCTTTAAGTGGTGACTGTCCAGCTGTGATCTTACTGTGACAATGTAAATGTGACCTCAGCTTCACAGTCTGTGGTGTTTGTGTGCAGATGTGCTTCAACTCTGAAACTTTTAACTCACACTGATTTCAATTAATATACAATAATTAATGTTTTAAAAGTCTGGACCTTATAGCTGTATTACCTGTGTGTGTAGACAAGGAGCGTCTGGATTACGTGGAGGACTACCAGGACCTCTACACCCGCTCGGAAACCTTCGACATCGAGGTCTTCTCCATCCCGTCTGAAGGCCTGTTCATGGCTGCAGCCAACAAGTACTGAAACAGCAGCAGAAACTGGTCTTTGGAGAAGTCTCTGTCCTCTGTCTAACCTCATGTCTCCTCGGCAGGGACTCTCGGTCCGGCTCGGCAGTCTACAGGTGGACCAACGGCTCCTTCCAGCTCTACCAGAACATCAGCACTCAGGAGGCTCGATCCTGGAAGCACTTTATCATCGATGATAAGGTGAGCGGCTCCAGCGGCCGATAACGGCGCCCGCGGCCGACGAACAGTCAGCTTTGCTCTCGTTTCTGTACGACACCTGTTTGAATCGCGGTCAGCAGGTGAGAGCAGTGTGTACCCCCGAGGTTCAGAACAATGACAGCAAAGCTCACCGCGATGAAGACGCCGACGTCAGATACACGCTGTGTCGCTAAGTTACAGCTAGCTGGCTAAATGCCCCCGGTCGGCTGTTACCGTAGAGACTAAATGTTAGTTACACACCTTTGCTTTGTGTGTGATTTACTAATGGATGAAATCTGACATCAAACACAAGTTAGCACCACGGCTGACGTTAGCTGCTGAAGCGGAGAAAGATTTTGGCGGGAAAAATCCATCAGAGTCCTTCACCTGGAAGTCAGGCCACAGGCTGAGAGGCAAACATTCACAAACAGCCAGGAAAAATTATTTAATACTTAAAAAGCACATTTAATGCAACAAAGGAGGAACATTATTTTCAGAATCTCCAACTCAAAGACCTGCTTGTTTCTCTCAGAGTCACCGATAAAAAACACATAAAAAATCCACCTGTTACAAACAGGAAGTAAAATGAAGCAGATCTGAAAGCAGGTTTTAAAGGTTTGGTGGTTCCTGGTGCAGCTGGGAGGGGGGGGGGGGGCTTTAAAAGGAGAACAAACACACCTGATTCTTTTTGAACCTTTGTGTGCACATTGTGTTGGATTTGTTTGCACAGTGTGTAACGCACACACACGTGCACACATAAAGCTCTGCAGGTATTCAGCCCTGTTAAGGCAGAGCAGCATGAGAACAATCACTGCAGAGGTCAGAGGTCACTGCAGACCAAACCTTTAGAGCCACGTGTCGGTGCAGATCCGCAGTCAGTCAGAAACTTGTGCAAAAGAGGAACGTGAAACATCAACGAGCTGCTCGTTAAACCGGATCTATCGTTTCTCTCCTTCAGGTTTTCCTGGTGGTGGCGGCGAACTTCAGAGAGGCGGAGACTGAGCTGTCGGTCATCTATCGGTGGCATCGGCGGCGGCGGCGCTTCGTCCGTTATCAGACTCTGGAGACTCACACTGCCCTGGACTGGGAGGCCTTTCACATCCACAACCAGAGCTTCCTGGTAGTGGCCAATCACAGACGAGGTGAGCAGGAAGTGAACGTGCTGTAATGGAAACTCTGCTGCAGGAGCTCCACACACACAAATATCAGGATGACTTTAATCTTTAGGCCCACATATTTCCCAGTTCATCAAAACATAACGAAGAGCAGCGTTCGTGATTTATGTTCGTCCTCCTTCAGGACTCAGATCAGTGTCAGCGCTCCGGCCAGAGAACAGGAATGTCTGTTAATCCTGAACCGACTTCAGTTTTAGTTTCATCCCTACGAAAAACTCAGATTTATAAACTTGTTCATCTTCAGACGCGTCTTGGTCGATACATTTATGAACCATCATGTTTTTGAACAAAAAAAGAACAAATAAGATGAAAACCGTTTCTATTGAAAATAGAAACAGGAAATAGAAACTGTTGGCTCAGTCAGTCATTAAGGATAAAAGTTTCTGATCTGCAGCTGGTTTTCTTTTATCAGGATGATTTTCACTGTGAATAAAGCAGGTGCACATTATCGATATCAGTTTATCGATATCAGTTTATCGATATCAGTTTATCGATATCAGTTTAACGAGTCTGTAAAATATCCTGCAGCAGGATCAGGAGCTCCGGGACAGCTGATCTTGCTGATGGGGTTAAAGGTTAAAAACGAGGCTTTTGATGATCAGATACGCAGTTTCCACCTGACCAAACACGAGCTTTGAAGCGCCGGGAGAGCTCGTATCTCCTCGCCAGTTTGTCCTGTGTAACCACTTCAAACGCACCGACTTCTCATTGGTGTGTGCACTTCCTGTGAAGATAAAGCCCTCCTGAGGCTGAGAGTGCAGGTGTACTGTGGTTAGATCACACGCCTCTGTGGACCGCCGCTCGCTGCGTTTGAGCTCAGGTTTTATTATGAAGGATGGTGAGATCACAGCACAGCAGCCGAATTCATCAAAACACAGACTTTTATTCCCGACTCTGCTGAATCCATGAAATAAAGAAAACAGATTATGAAGGAGCTCCTGAGGGGTTAGTGCAGGGGTGAGAAACAAGAACCTCTTTAATATTCAGGTGTATTTATTTAAAAATATGTTTATTCTCAGCTGATGTATCCTCAGATATGTAGACCCCCCAGAGGTGTACTCAGATTACATAAAGGTGGAAACCCTCTGTGCTCTCTGTGCAGTTCTTCTGAGGCTCCTCAGATATTTTGATGGTTTCTGTTAGAC
>VUQJ01025119.1:0-13911 GCA_015108635.1 Andinoacara biseriatus
CGTTTCCTCCCCTCGCTCTGTCTTTTTCATCCCATTTCTCCTTGCCTTTCTCTCTGGCGTCTTTCGTACCTGTGGTTTACTACACTGGAATGTGACTGTTAAAAAATTCAAGCCATAACACAGGAAGATATGAACACTGACACATTGGAGAGGCATATTCAGACTTGTTTGCTAACATGTGAGGTGATACCTGTTCATTTACAGGAAGGCTTTGAAATGAACGTGGAGAAATAGTTAACATGGAGCAGAGATTCTTACCATTTTCCTTCAGAAGAAAAAAACATTTTGCATCTCATAGCTAATACTTTTTGTTTTGGATCAATTATTACCAATAGAAAAAAGGATAAAAGTAGAACTTTATTGAAATAAAGGTTCTTAAGATAAAACTGGCATCAGCTAGTTGCCATCAGTCTTACCTTTCCCTTGGCCCACCCCAGATTTTGAGAAATTGTGGTGGGTAAAATTAAAAGTGAGAGAATCAAAAGTCGATAATTCAGAATTATACTTAAGTCTAAAAAATGCTAAAAAGTCAACTACGTAAAACAGAAGTTGTTCTGTAATAGAAAGCTATTTGTGAATAAGTTACTTGATGCTTCATTGTAGTCTTTCATGATACAATGAACTAAATGACTCAGCATTCCTGAAAAAAGGAAAATGCCTCCCACAGGTTTGATTATTGACCCTTGTGTAGTAAAGAAAGTGCTGAAATGGCTCCTTCTCATAATAAATATGAGAAGGAAGTAATCATTTGTATGACTAAAACTGTGTGAAGGGTGTTTTGTGGCCTCATCCTGAGCAAACGGTGAGAGTTTTAGATTTTAGAACAATAGAGGAACCAGGGCATTAGTTAACCTGGAAGTGATGTAAATAAAACAAAGGTTTTGCTGCTTAAAATACTTCTGCAACTAAAAAACAACATGTTTACAGCAGTTTACTACAAAATTAGACACACCATGAATCAGCAGTTAATAACATAGATAACAATTAAACTCAGCCAAGAGACAGTGACATTATGTGACTTCCCAAAAGTGGGGAATGCTATTAAAGTAAAGTGTGGATATTTATGGCGCAGAGATACATATATATAAACAGTAATGGTTAAAAAATGGTTTAGATTTTAAGATTTTACATTTCAGGGCATAACAAAAAAAAATCTGGACCTTTGCAGGTCTTACAATGAGTTAAATATAACCTGAGATAAACACCAGCACATGACATGATTTACTCTGCCATTATTAATTTAACTAAAAACTAAGCCAACATATAGGGACAGTGTGTGAAAAACTAAATGCACCCTTACTTTTTCCATAGGAATTAAAACGAAATACATCAGCCAGATGCAAATAACCCAATTTACTTGATAAGCTGATGTTTAGCAAGTGTGCGCACCTCTATAAAAGCAGAGGTTTTAGCTGTTTGCAGGTCTGGAGCATTCTGGTGTTTGTTAGCAAAATGCCAAGAAGGAAAGACATCATCAACAATCTGAGAGAAGCAGTTATCTGGCATTATTGTCGGCTCTTTACGTTACAATATAAAGCACCTTGAGGCGACAGCTGTTGTGATTTGGTGCTATATAAATAAAATGGGAGGGAATTTCCAAACAATTTGAAGTCATTATTCACACAGCATGACTTCGGTTTGTAGAGCTGTATCTGAACAAACCACAAGACCTTTGGAACAATGTCCTTTGAGACCAAAGTGAGACCAAAGTGGAGATGTTTGGAAAAGCACCATGTTTAGAGAAAACATGCACAGTGAAGGAGGGGTGAAGATTTGGGCTTATTTTACAGCCCTGGGCACCTTGCAGTTGTGAGACCATTTACCGGACATGTTTTCTTGTCCATCTCAGGTTGTATTTACCCAAATTTAAGACCTTCCAAGGACCAGAAATCTTAGAATTTAAAGAGGATGTACTTTCTTTCTTTCTTTCTTTCTTTCTTTCTTTCTTTCTTTCTTTACGTTTGGGCAGATGGTGTCATGGTCCTGGGCCGTTGGCTCAGTGTTTTGTGTTCTTTTGGTTTCTGTTTATTTCTAATGTCCTTTAGTCAGTTTATTTCTAGTTCCTTGTGTTTCCATGTGTCAGGTCCACGTCTTTGTTCCCCGTCTGGCTTCCTGTTTTATTTTGATAGTCTTTTGGTCCCTGTCTGTCATGTTCAGTTTTGCTTCCCCTTGTCTCGTCTGGTTAATTCTGTTCAGCCTTGCCCCCACCTGTTGCCTGTTCCCTAATTCCTCAGTGTGTGTATTTAAGTGCCCAGTCTGTGTTTAGCCCTTGTTGCGTCGTCTTCAGTATTTTCCTCCCGCTGTGGGCTCCTGTGCCCGCCTCCTGCTTTTGTTCCTGTTCCGTATTCCAGCAATAAAACTTATGTATGTTCACGTCCGTGCCCAGTGTCCTACATTGAGGTCCTCATTCCTGCCTGGCACACAGCCGATGCATGACAGATGATCACTTTTGTATTTGAACATTTAGCTTTTTCTTGTTGTAAAAAGGTTATTAGCAGATTTGTTTTTATTTTATGTAAAATAAACAATGGATAGAAGCTATTTTTATTTATTTTGTATATGAACTTAAACAGTCTCAGTCTTACATAAATAGGATAACAGATACAAAGACTCACTATGGAATTACATAATTTTGTTTCATTTGTCTGAATTTAGTCCATTAATGAGAGTGAAACACTTGCAGTTCTGCATCTGCTGAAGGTTTGAAAAGCTAGAACGTGAAGGAGAAATGCTTAGAGACGAGTTTATTCACATATCAGCTTGTGTTGATGATATTTGCGTTGATAAAAAGGTTTCATGATTTATAATGCGTGGTTTCCTCACATTGTCTCACAGAAGGATTTCTAGTGAGTAACATCCTGGAGCGCTCAGTGTGAACTGGAGCCAAGAGAATCAGATGGGGATTGAGATGGTTTCCTTGTTCTTAGCGTCTGGCAGCCATGTTTTTTTGTTCATCCATAGCAGCTCTTATTACATGTTAGCACTGATTCCTTTTGTTCCTGCAAACCTATTATAGGCTATCTAATGTATGTTGCTACCTAATGCATGCTGCAGACAAAACCTTTTGCATAATAGTCCCATTTATGATAGAAGAGACTGGGGGGCCTCGTGATGTGTTGTAGTTGCTGCCATTGTTAATTTCTTTGATTGTTTGCAACATACAAAGATAAAAAATGTGTTGAGTTAAGTGTTATTATGAGATCTCTTTATCTTTCAAGTTTTACACGATGTTTGGATACTTTGAAGTAGTTTCGGGAGACTGTGGTTTATTATTACCTGCCTGTCTAAGAGACAGTGACATAATTTCCTCATTTATTACAGCTAATGAAATAATAATGAAATAGACTAAGTCTGGATAGATGTCTCAGCTGGGTCACATCCAGTCATTTGAATGTCACAGATTTCAAACTTTGCCTGCAGACAGGTTGTTGGTCTGAGGCGCTACTACAGACAAATATGATACTATTAGCTTACTTCAACAGGTCAGTGTTGTACAGCCTGGTTTAGAGCTTCACCTCCCCCATCCCTTAATCATTCACTGGCAGCAGTCCCGAAAGGCCTCAAGCTTCCACCGATTGGCTGAAAAGGAATCACCCGGATCTGAAGACACACCCACCAGGCTCACACAACTTTAGATATGCACACACACACATACACACATCTATAAGAAGTCTACTTGCAGCTGTGCTCTCAATAAAAAGAAGTGCAACTAAACACCTTCATGTGCCCTTTGGAGTATCAGGATGAACATCTGTGAATCATGTCTTATTACGTTTATTAAGCTCCCAATTAAAGGCAGACGTGTCTTAAAGTACATTAAAAATGTATAGTCAGCAGTTGTCTATTTAAGATAAGCAACATTTACAGCTCTTGGGGAGGCCCCCCCCCAACCTTCACCTTTCCTTTATGCTGTGTGGAGAGGTTACTCCAGGACGATGACTTTACATAGAGAGGTAACTCAAACACAATCTCAGCATTTTTCTTGTGAAGACTGATCCGATCTTGGCATTTTATGGCTCAAAGTTTTCCTTATTTGGAACATTATAAAGTGCCAATAATGCCACATTGTTGGCACAAAAAATTAGGTTCTAAATCAATCCTCTCTAAAGGTTTCCTGCACACATGGATCTCTGTGCTTGTTACATGTATCTTACATGTATCCTAAACGGTTTTTTTTTTCAGGCCACACCACTGTAACTGATCCTGCCAGTTTCTCCTTTCGGGTTGCAGGATGTGAGGTTCTCAGGAGGTTTTCAGCTCTAACTCACTGAAATGTTTTTCATGGGAGTTTCTGGTGGCCTTCAAGGCTAATTCAAACCAACACTGTTCATGACATCCAGCGTGACCCTTCAAATGTCTACATAGTCAGTGTGAGACAAAGGATCACAGCCTCTTTGGTTCTCAAGAGGTTCATAGGTTATGGGAATTATCAAATCACATCATTCTGCTGACACAGACAAGTGTTAACCTCTTTACAGACCTGACCCAATTCACAAGGCCATGGTGTTCCCTTTCTTTATACTATGTCCCGCACAATATCCAGCTTGTGTCATGCTCCATAATGAGAGCATTGTAACCACAATTTGAGCTAATCAGATGGAAGAGCTGGCATCCATCTTTGTCTGTGTAACATCTGATATTGTCCCTGGTTTTTGATAGCTGAAAGTGTGACATTCAGCAGTTGTTCTACACAATTATCTGTTTGTTTACTGATGATCAGGACACAGTGGTCTCTAATACGCTCATCACAGTCAATACAAAAGAACGCAGTTCTTTAGGAGCACAGTGTTGTTATATTTCAAAGTGGATGCACATTGTAGTCCCAGTAGGAAAAAAAGAGTTTTACTGCAGATGTCTGTTCACTTGCAAAGCAATGCCTCCCCCTACAGAAAGCACATGTTAGTCAGCTTTCATACATATGTCTTGTAAGGTTGCAAGTCTGATTCCTTCTTTTGTTTTAAGGATATAGTAACATTGTAACATGTCGCCAGCTTTGGGTGTGTGTGTTTCTTTTTTTGATTGTTTTTTGGGAGATGGCACTGAGAGCAAATGTGTAAATCTCTCAATATTTCACTAAACTGTAATGACTAAATAGATTTTGAAGACCTTGGCTAGGCTATTTCGGAGGTCATGTCATCAACGGCTACCCAAAACAAAAAGGGCAGACGAGGTCTTTCAACAGCAGATCTTCTGTCAGAGACAGTCTCAGCCCATTAAACTATCATTCTGATAAACTGTGTTTGATACGTCTCTAATGGCTCCCGAATATAACCTTGACATATTTGGGAATAAAGTACAGTCAGCATCGTGTTGAAATGTTGCAGTTTGATAGTTGTAAATTAAAGTATGCCCAGCTACATCATTATTTGAGAAATTTCTGCAACAGAAGCTGATTCCTGTTGGCTGCAGGTGTTGATGTGAGTGTGAATGGTTGCGTTTTCATGGTGTGCCCTGTCTCTTGCTTGATATCAGTTAGAAGACTTTATTCCCTCTACAATCCGGAGTGAATAAGTGGTTGAGAAAATGAATGGAAGGAAAAATGTTACTTTTTGATGCAAGCTTAAATATTGTGTGATCTCACTTGTGCATATTCTGATGGTTTTAAAAGTAAAAGTAAGTGATCTAATGTGCAACCTTTTAAGAAGTATAGGAAATACCAGTCTAGTAAATGAAAGAAACTGACCTGTGATAGACTGGTGACCTGTCCAGCCCTGCCCTACATCAGCTGGGATAGGCTCCAGCCTCCCCACAACTGTAAACTTGAGAAGCAGTTATGAAAATGGATGGAAAGATGACAGAAATATCTGAGGCAAACTAAATGACTATAATTTAAAAGGATTTAAGAATTTTGAATGTTATTGCCAGACAAAAGGGAGATATGTGGCTTTATTTTTCCTCTCACTGGATAGGTAAACCTGGCTAGGTCTCCCTTTTGCCTTCAGAAACCTAATTCTTCTTGGCATAGATTCAACAGCGTGCTGGGAACATTCCTCAGAGATTTTGGTTGATATTGATAGTGCCTGATAGCACTGAAAGCATCACATGGTTCATGCAGATTTGTCGGCTCCACATCCATGATGTGAATCTCCCGTTCCCCCACATCCCAAAGGTGGTCTGTTCGATAAAGATCTGGGAGTCTGGGATTCATCAGACCAACCAACAAGTTAAATTTTGGTGAGTCTGTGCAAACTGTAGCTCCAGTTTCCTATTCTTATCTGACAGAAGAGGCAGTTTTCTGCTGCTGTAGACCCTAGAGATGGTTAGGCAGGATAATCCCAGTAGACCAGCAGTTTCTGAAATACTCAGACCAGCCCATATGACACCAACATTTAAAGTCACTTAAATGATCTTTGTTCCCCCATTCTGATGGGAACTTCAGCAGGTCGTCTTGACCATGTCTACAAGCCTATATGAATTGCTTCTGTTTTAATGATTGATTAGATATTTGTGTTAATGAGTAGCTGAACAGGTAGACCTAACAAGGTGGCCAGTGAGTGTATATGTTTTTTATTGGTCTCACTTACAGCAAACAAATGAGCGTAATCTGGGCAGTTATATTCTTCAAGCCCAGAAGAGGGAGCTGTTCCCAAACCTAAAAAGATTTAACCACACTTGGTGAGAAAGCAGTGAGAAAAAGAGAGGACACCCTTACAAATGGAAAACAGCAATATTTTCTACCAGGGACAGAGGGAGAATGGGTGCAACTCAGCAAATATATAAACATAAATTTTCTTGTATTTCTCTGTCATTGGAACTAAAAAAAGAAGTGTGGCTATGCTGAAATGTCATACAATGAACTGATTTTGAAATGTGGGAATGATGGGAAAATACACATCTCATAAATTAATGGGGGTGCATGTGTGCATGTGTCTTTGTGTGTGTGTGTGTGTGTGTAACATCTCTTGTTTGTACTGCTGATGACAAATGACGCCTTCCATTAGTCTTTAAATGAAGCCATGTGTTCAAATACATGTGGGTGAGGCAAAAGACACACGCACACACACACACACACACACAAACAAACATATGGTCTCTGATCCACATCTTGGGGCTTATTGCCCCAAGAGGAACAAAAGCAAACGTGAACTGATGAGACAGAGAGTGATGATCAGCTGAAAGAACAATTCGATTTTACACAAAAACAAACATGAAGACAGAGAGAGGGACAAAAGTTTACAAAACAAGTGCAAAATTGTATGAGGCTGGGGGGAGAGAATCTCAGATTGCTGAAGGACAGGAAGAGTCCAGTGCAGGTGAAGAAGGCTGGAAATGGTCTACATGCTCGGGGGAGTTCCTTCGCAAAAGGAGATTTAGACTTTATATGAGCAGGCAGTGGAGGCTTTACAGGAGACGGGTGACAAGAGAAACTTTGGCAGCAGTGTTTTGGATGCGCTGCAGAGTATGAAGTTCATCCAGTAAGGAGTTACAGTAAAAGCTGCAGTCTGAATAAAGAGCTTGACTCAAAAAGTAAATGTGTAACATCTGTTAGATTTGCTCCATTCAAAATGGGATTTGGCTGCAGTGTTTACAGACATGATTTTCTCACAGTCTTCTTGTGCTCTCCACACCGCCTTGTTTCATTTCTGATCCAGAAAGGCTGTTGATCATTCATACTGTGACCTTTGGCCTCCCGTGACTGAGCTGGCAGTGGTAGCACTTCAGGCTTTAATTAGCTGGGCTATGCTGGCAGCTATCAGCAGCCTATCAGCAGAATGGCTGTGGGATAACGTCATGCATTTTTCCTGTATGGTCTCTTAACTGTAGAGTGTTGATAACCTCTGCAATACGCCTTTGTTTATTTGGTAAAAACCTTTAAAAAGGATCAAGTCTATACTAATGCTGCTTACATACCCAATAATGGAAGAAAGGCCTCAGAAGCTTATGAAGCTTATGAATATGAGTACAAATTTTTGGTGTATAGGGCAAGTAATTTATTCTTAAAAATGCTTTGATCAGTGTTTTTATATGAACAATGGATCCTATATCTAATGTATAATATAAAAGAGATTTCTTGCAGGGATGAACGCACAGATTAATTTCATACCAACCGGTCCCCTCAGCTCTGTAGAGGTTTATAGCCCATCGGTTTGGGCTTGGTTTTACAACCTACATTTTTACTGTTTTCATTCACTCTCACCGCTCTCATCAACCTCATTTCCAGCGGCAGTAGACATCTATTTTCAGCCATCCAGCCCCAAACTGCAGACAGACAAACCTGGCAGCTCTTGCAGCTGGAGATCATAGTAGACCATTTAGTAGGATAAGAGTTAGTGGAGACTAGAGTTGAATATCTGACCTATCCAGGAGCAGGAAGCAGACTATAATTTAAGTGTGGAATTAGAGGAATTTATGATGCATCTTGCATAATGATTCACACTGTTAATCATTATGACTTCTGTGACATGTTGCCTAAATGTGTGCTTTCTACCATTTATGACAAAATGTGTGTCATTCTGCCTCTGACGGGGAGTGTAGAACCGGCACGCCCTGCCAGACCGTCTCCTCATAAATGAGGGTGATGAGATGATAAAACACTGAATAACTGGTGCAAGACAGGTATGCAAGGCACGGATCTTTATTTACACATTTTCTGTGAGCAAAGTTAAAGAGCCAGATAACAGAAGGCAAGACAAGGCAGCTCCCATCAAAAGTAGGGGTGTCCACACACACACACACACACACCCCACACGCGCGCGCGCGCGCACACACACACACACACACACACACAATGAATGTTGGTGAAACCAATAAATTAAACCACAGGGTTTAAAAGGTTAGCATAGCTGCACTGGGCCAATAGTTGGATTCAAGTAGTAAAATGTCTACTGGGGCAGACACACACACACAGTCACATATGTCTGTGTGAATCATCAGTCATTCAGGTCATGGTAGCCTTGGGTGCTTGAATAGATGGCAACTGGACTTCTTTTTGGTTCAAGAAGATATTTCACTTCTCATCCAAGAAGCTTCTTCAACTGGACAGCCCCACAAGGGGTTAAATACCTTGGACTCTCCATCAAGCTGTTAGAACCAATGAAACTTCACCGTGCTCAAGTGCTCAAGAATACAGTCACACATCCATCACTTCAGAGGACTTCAGGAACTCATGGCTGCTAATTGCATAGCATTAGCCTTTAGCTTAAGCTTAAGCTCAAGCAAAGTATTACACATACAGCTGCTTTTTTCTACAGAGGGAGTCGGTTCCTCACAGTTAGTTTGTGTAACAGTGCCAGTAGACACAACTGATTAAAAAACTAAAAATTAAAATTCTAAAAGCCATAAATAAAGCTATTCCTTATTCTTTTGCACTGCTAAAGAAAGGAACAAAAGTGGCACTGCATTTTGGTGAAAATGTCAATCCTAAAGTCAAAATATTTGCTCTGTGTGCAAGGCTTTCAAACTTCCACATTTGCAGTAAACTCACACAGATGACATCCTACAGAAACATTAGGAATTAGGTCTCTCGACAGTACCAATTTCTCATAATGGCTCACTTTGTGGATG
Organism: Andinoacara biseriatus; assembly: GCA_015108635.1. Classification (NCBI taxonomy): domain Eukaryota; kingdom Metazoa; phylum Chordata; class Actinopteri; order Cichliformes; family Cichlidae; genus Andinoacara; species Andinoacara biseriatus. Next base: position 9,505 of record VUQJ01025119.1, read on the forward strand.
CATCTTTTGTTTATATCTCCTGTAAACTGCAGATAGTTTTCCCATGTGTAAGAAATGCATGGGGTCTATTTCCCACACTCCTCCCCTCTTAGTATGACTCAGACAGGAGATAATTGACATGAATGTTGACTATGCAGTAGGTCAAAGGGTTGGTCATAAAGATACAATCACAACCAGAGCTAATGAGTGCTTTCAGTCGTAAAAGCTCTGATAGTGAAATATTATGAAAATGGGAGTTTAAACTAACAACATTCTGCTCATGATGCATCACTGTTTCACTTTTAAAAAAGGAAATGCGCCGCCTCTTTCCAAGTACATAATTTTCTTTCTGTTAGCTTTTCATTAGGTCTTCCTCCCTGCTTTTACCAGCTCTCTCTGTAGCTTTAAATATGAATATATCTTAGCCCTTTTCCCAAGCGAGAAGAGTTTTGGGAAGGTTTTTACCTTAAAAGGCCATGTGGAGCGGAGCGCTGGTTTCCTGTGGGAGGGTTTTCCTCTCTCTAACTCTGGAGCTGGAGGCCCAGCCCATCCTTATCCTCTCTCAACCCTGCCTGTTTAAGGCACTCCTACTTATACACATACACCTTCCTTTTTGCACTCCTAGGAAAGTGGTGAGATCCAGCTAGAGCCAGATGTGTGTGTGTGAGTGTTCATGTGTGCCTTTCCGGAATTCACTCTGACCTTCTTACTTAACAGAAGGTGAAAACACGGTCACACATTGAAGCATGGAAATGAGAAAAGGAGCAAAGTAAAGACGGCAGGAGAGAGAAAGAAGCAGAGGAGAACGGGAAACGTGTGGGAGGAGACAGGAAATAAATGAGAGGGATTAAGAAGAAGGAAGATGTGTGATGTGGTGATAAACTCCCATCATTCCCTCTCTGTAGAGTTGGCTTGTCAGTTAGTCTGTCAGTCATTCACACAGCAAATGAGTCAACGGTGTATTGTCCTTATAAGGCCTGTGCTGAAGACAAGGCTGCAGTGCTCCTGGCACAGCTGCTGGTGTGTCATCACTATGAAGTCATGACTACTGTACCCTGTCTGACTTCCTTTCCTTTTGTCAGCACTTATGATTATGATCCACATGAGTTATTGTGCTTTTATTATGTTTCAGTTTCTGTCAGACTGTTTCACTTTAATCTAATTCAGTCAGTTTGACCACTACTGATATATTTGTGGCTTCAGTATGTGATATGAAGTGGCTCCATGGTGCAGTGGTTAACACATTCACCTTACAAGTGAAAATTGTCCGGTTTCAGACCAGGAGGAGACACAAACCCAGTCTCAGGGGGGTCACATGCTAGCACATGCCAGTGCTGCTGGTCCCAAGCCTGGATAAATGGCAGGATTGCATCAGGAAGGGTATGCGGCATAAAATCTGTACAAAATCAGTACATGGCTCCATAAATAAGGGCGTAGTACATGTTTCTATATGTGACAAAAGATTGGATGCTGGGTTTTTTTGTTTCTTAATGTCATTTATATGCTCTTAATTGTTGATATCATAATAAACATGGGCAAAACTGACATCAGTGCATGTACAACTGCTTATAAACCAAAAGCTCAGGCTTCAGACATTTTATTTTCAGACATGTCTGTGAGAGTGCACATGTCGAATTGCAGGCCTGCACCAAGGCCTACTATTAGGAAATATAGAAATTATTTTATGTTATAAATCATGCAAGGCTACTCTAAATATATGTATTTGGAAATTAGCATTATTGGTCCTCTTTAAAGGCCAAATCACTGCACTGTATGTGTAAGAGAATACTGAACAGAATAAAGTAGTGACAGTGGTCAGTGGTCTTTGCCATTATATCACACAGAAATATGAAGTTGAGCTCTAATACAAAATGCATTATTAGATATACAAAATTGTGTTATCGCTTTACTATTTGTTTTAGATATATTTATCAGGACTTCCTGTAAATCTGTTTTTAAATCTGTTTTGGCAGTGTGGTGAAGTAATCATTGAATATTTCTCATTTAAAAACATTTTTTTTAAAAACATTTTAAATAAAAATAACAAACCCTTTTGCTCTCCTTTTTCCTGTGTAGTCTGTGTCTTTGCCTGTTTTTCCTCAAAAGGTGTATGGTTCATCAGTCTGGAATGTTCCCTCTTGTTTTCTACTCAGGAAATTGTTGCATAATGAAAAATTCACACACAGTGGGTAATGGTGTAATGGCTTGGTGGATCATCCCTCCTAATCATAGATATTTCAGAATAATGGCAGTTCATTTGAGCCCAACCCAAGTTTCCTCATTATATTAAAATATGTTGACAATGCTAATCTTAGTATTTATTAAAACTGAGCAGACAGCCTGGTGTAGGTCACTGTGCGATAGCTGAACCAGAGAAAGTAATGCTGCTTGACTCCCACATCGCACCACTTCACATGTGAGCAATCAGATTCCTGCTTATGCTCACTCAGTGATTTCTAACCACCTGAACCTGAGCTGCAGGTTTAGCCTCCAGGTGACAACAATTCTTCATCACACAGGGACTCATTGTGTGGTGATTACAGAGTTACTGAGCTTAACTATAATTGTAAAGGCGATGGAAATAATTGGGATTAATTGCAAAGCTGAAAGATTCACTCCATTCAAAGTGTGCATGACAACGCATTCATCAGGACATTTGGGTTGGGCAACTTCTGAATTCAAGATGTTTGGACAAAGGTAGAATTTGTAAGAAAGAAAAAAAAAGTGAAATGACATCACAGCACGCAGCTGTGTCTGCATGTTAGTGATTTCATCTTAATCGGTATCTGTAACAATGATGTGTTTACTTGCCCTAAAGCAAAGAGAGGTTGAGACATGCCAGGTTAATTCTGATTGGTTAGCTGTGAGTCAAACATGTCTGAAATGCCTGGGGAGCAGGAGTGTGAAAATACTGATTACTTTGAGGCAACCTATATATTGCAACATTCTTCTATTTAAAAAAAAAAATATATATATATATATATATATATATATGTATGTCTACGTAAATACATCAACAGCTTAGGGTAGATTTATGTTCAAGGTTAGTTAACCTTACGGTTATGGTTAAAAGGAGTCGAGGAAATGTAAGTCATTGTAACATTTTGTGAAATGTGTGTGCAAGCGTGCGGTGAGTAGGTTGGCTTCTGACGTCATTTAAGGGCAATGGAGCAGCTCGTCGTCATACAGGAAACGTGCCTCCGCCTGTACAGAACCCCAAGTTACAAAGGGAGTGTGCCTCACCATCTGTGCATATGTGTGTGTGTAACTGAGTATCACCAGAGTCCAGGTGGTGTCCTGTCTAGCAGAATCATGAGCTTTGTTTCCACCCCAAGGCCACAGGAGTTCACTTACGCACATGTACAAAGAGTTCCTCTTGTTCTGCTGAAAGGACTGGAGCTTCAGTTGTGCAATAGCTTTGATGCCCTTTTGTTTAGCTTTGCATTAAGAACGCCAGTCCAGACAGTCTTGCCTTTTGCCTGCTTTATCCTCTCTGGGATTCAGTTTTCCATCAGAAATAGCAAAAAAACAAAAAAACAAACAAAAAAACATTGACTTTGACTGGTTATGTAGCTTGCATTTGCAAAATATCCTCATACTTAATCTGGGCCCATCCACAGCATTTCTGTGGCTAAGCAGCAGTAAGAGAAAGCATACTTGGAACATCAGGAGAAAATATTGAAGACACTAAATTATACTCTTGAATTACTGGCTGAGAGGCCGGTTGGAACAGGGCTACATTTACACAGTATGTGTAAGAAATTTAAAGCTGCTGCTTCACAAACCAGAGCAGAACTGCTGCTGCTGTATTTACGTGTATTAATTTATAGAGTCAGTGGTTTCAGTTTTTATGTAGAATTTTGCTTTATTGAGGGAAAACATTCTCATATCTTGTCAAACTTGGGATACATTCAAATTTGGGATACAGACATAAAATGTACAGTTTTATAGTGTATAGAGTCATTTAATCGCTTTAGAGGTGGTGATTTTGTTCCAGACTTCAGCTTTGTGAAGAGAGCAAATATCCAAAATCCAGCTGGCTTCATAAGTAGCCATTAATCTGGTTTATTGTTTGTCCTGAGACCTATACTAATGTCAAGAAAAGCTACCCCGCAGTTTAACTAAAGCGAGTGAACTGCCTGAGCTTCACAAAAATATAACATGAAGATGAACCACACAAGTGTTAATCTAGACCAGATTGATTTTAGACTCTGTACCATAACAGAGGAACACACAGCCTTTAAGCTGCTCCAGTTTTGCTCACTTTTAGGCTGCAGTCATCTTGAAATACTGCCAGACGCTAAGCAGCAACTTATGATGAACAAAATTGTTCTGTACAGATAAGCTGCTGGATGAGAATCTTTTTTTTCCTCCCTAGCTGTCACTCTAAAAAAAAAAGGGGGGGGGGGGGGGTGTTTTTTTGGGGTT
>VUQJ01025121.1:13285-28888 GCA_015108635.1 Andinoacara biseriatus
AAGTAGATGGGTACAAAAAAAAAAAAAAAAAGCCAGAATAATCAAGCCTCGTGACATACTGCACAAATACACCAGCTAATAAATAACGTATTTACCTTTGCAAAACCTTTATTGTAATTATTCAAATTTATATAGCACTTTTCTAGTCATACTGACCAAAAGCACTACAACCCACAATTTAACGAGACAGTCATACAGCACTTTATTCTATACACTTCAAACGCTTTACCAGCCTCGCATCCAAGGCCAATTCCCAACCTGAAATGGATATTTTGGGACTGTGGCAGGAAGCTGGTGAATCTGGATGAAACCCACACAGAGAGGGAGCGTGTGAAAAATCCACATAGAAAGGCCCCAGCCAAACCAGGAAGCTTCCTGCTGTGAGGTGGAAGTGCTAACCACTCTACTACACACAGCACTATAGTTAGGTAAGCTTTTATGATTAAATCTTTTGTGGCATTATAGGCCATTACACCACAGTGAGAGTGTAAACAGGCAGGTAGATAAAAGCAGGTAGATAGTATGAAATGTAGATATGAGTGCAAAAATCTATTAGCCCTAATGAACACTTTTTTTTTTTTTTACAGAGCAAGAGATTTTAAAAATGGGATTTCTAAACATACTAGTTTTCTTTAGAAGCATAAATTATTTCTATTTGCACACAATAATTGAATTATTTCAGTAAAAACAAAAAGAGAAAAGAGAAGAAAAGAGAAATTAGTTTACAATGAGAACAAGAATTGCGGATGCTCACACAACAGGAGATGGATACACAAAGAGAGAGCTCCACAGTACAGAACAAGCCTGACAGGGATAGGAAGCAAAATATTTCAATGACTATGGAAAGAAAACATGTGAGAGATGTCTACAGAGCCCAGAACAAATGCCAAGAGACGAAGTGAGTGACTTAGCCAAGTCAGGAATTGTAGTCTCAATGAAGACAATGACTAGAAGCCTATCTGGAGCCTATCCCAGCTGTCATGGGGGCGAGAGGCAGGGTGCACCCTGTACAGGTTGCCAGCCTGTCACAGGGCCAAGACAGAGAGACAGACAACCATTCACACTCATGAGTAATTTAGAATCACCAGTTAACCTAACCCCAGGTTAAAGAAATGAGAGCTTTTGCAAAGTAAGTGTTAAGTTTTTTTAATGTGCAAAATTTGAGAAGGCTCTGAGTCCAAGAATTTCACTACTGGTAATGATGCTCCATTGATATTGATCTATGACAATAAAACTCAAAACATGCCTTTCCTTCACTGGCATGTGCTGCACACTATAACACAATGACAAGCATTTTTGTGTTGATTTAACAAAGAATGCATGGTACTGTACAATGTTCTTAGTATTAAAAGACTGTAGTGTGCTGCATACTTTAAATGTGCTGCTTGTATCATTGTATTAACTAAACGTATAATAGCCTGTGAATAAAATCCTAGTTTTTAGCTTCTTAAAACTTACAGATTCCAGGAAAAATTTCTTTGTTGAAAAGAGTTGTGAGATTCTAATGTAGAAAGTCCATGGACAGAGAGCAAAAACTATGAGGCAACTGACCTGGCTGATCCAGGACATGGCAAACAAGGGGGAAAAAAATGATATGATGTAGTAACTACTATATCCCAAACCCCAAGATAATAGTCTGGTGGAACTGTCAGGGGAGGTTCCCCTTTTTATGTTGTGTTATTGAACATTCCAAAGCTGTTACAGTATTTTTCATCCCAAAAAGCAAGAGAAACAAATGATACAATGTTCCATTAAATGAGGTTGGGGTTTAGACTGAATACAGGGAACACATCTGCTGAAACAAGTCTATACGCTGCCATAAAGAGCAGCAATGTTTTCACTATATGGGGTCATGATAAGGTCACTTGGAGCCATAAACATGTCTTTTGTTCATTCTTCTGTTGGTTTAACAGTAGAAATAACTAGTAATCAGACTTGAAATTTTAAGACAGAGTGCAGTCTAGAGATGTTTAAACTGGACTATAAAATATGCACATGCAGCAAAAGCAAGCAGTGACTGGAGCTGGTTGTTAGGCATGCGTCAGTGTGCCTGCATATTTACCATCCTGCTATAGTTTTTATGTCAGCCTTATTAACCTGCTCTCTGATGGTGCTGATTGGCTGCAGAAGGCTCACCTGCACAGATATAAAGCAGATTGGCTCTCTTGCTCTTTCTCACCCCCATTAGCACCACCACCAACCATTGCTTTCAGCAATTCTGTTTATTAAATATTAGCTGAGTTGGTTACGAACAGTTCTGTTGTCTGTTTTATTAGTTTAATTTATTTTAATTTACTAATATTAGTTTAAGGCTGAAAGCTGATTCCAATGGCCCATTGGTTGGTGGTTGGATTTCTGGTCTTTTTCCTCATTTGTTTTTGCCACAGCTCCTATCTTCCTTACTTGTGTTTCCTATTAGTTCCATTTAAACAGTTTGTGTTTTGAACTGTTTGGACTGAACTGTGGATTGGGAAAACCCAAAGTGGATGTTTTGGTTTTTTCTTATAAATGAACTTGAGGATTTTAAAGAACTGAAAAATATGGGACTGACCTGAACTGAATCACCTAAGTTGAATGATTGTTTTGATGTGTTCTTTTGCTGCGTGGGTGGTTGAATATATTTTCTTTTGTGTGTTTTTGACAAGCTGGGTTGTTTTCATTTGGGGTTTAGGGTGAAAAGCTTTATGTTACTTACATCCTTTGAGGTTTGTAAGGCAACCAGGTTGTCAAAAGATCTCACGTCAGGAGGAGAAAAAAAACCCAATTAAACCATCACAGCCTTGGTGAGGTCACAGGTCAGAGGAAAATGGCCAGATAGCTTTGAGCTGACAGAATACCAATGGTAACTCAAATAACCACTACATAAAACCAAGCCATGCAGAAGAGCATCTCTGAATGAACCTTGAAGCAGATTCACAACAGCAGCAGAGGACCACACTGAGTGGCACTCTTGTGAGCTAAGGCAATGAGACTAGGGCTACAACTTACACTGGATTACAGAAAATTGGAAAATATTGCCTGGTCTTATGAGTCTTAATTTCTCATTCAGATGGTAGGTTCAGAATTTGGCAATAACAACGTGGAAGCATAGATGCATTCAGCCTTGTATCAGTGATTGAGGCTGCTGATAGCAGTGTAATGGTGTAGATTTGATTTTCTTGGTACACTTTTGGCCTCTTGGTACCGTGGGACGTAGGGGTGCTGGGGGTGCCAAGCCCTGTCACAAAATGCAGACATCACTGCACCCCCTGCTAACTGCAAAAGAAAAAAAAGAAAGGATAGAAGAAAGTGTTAAAACACTTTTTAAACACTATTTGTGCTGTTTATCTGAGAAATGAATGACTAGTATGAAGTTGTGACATTTCTTTTCTATGAGAAAACAATTTCTCTTAGAAAAGACAATAGCTTTGTAAGCAAAGGAAAAATCATAAATCATAGCACACAGGCCACTGATGATCTGATAAAGGTACTACATGTTTGGCTGTCATTTTATGTATATGCATACATGTGCTAATCTTCACTCTATATCCATATGTCCTTCCCAAAGACTAAAATAAAAATGTGTGTGTGTGTGTTGCCATTAACAGGGGTGGATATAAGTACTGTATATGGTGACTGACTAATACATATCAACATGCTGTTACCTTCAAATGTTGATAACAGCTAAACCAGCATGATTATTGTATAATCCTACTGTTAGATGCAGATTAGAACAAGCAAAAATGGGTTTTCTGTGATCACAAGTAGCCAATTTTAGAGACAAAGCTCTCTAAATGCACTGTCTACTACCTGTATGTGCCACATATTTATTTATGAGCAGCTAGAGACTAGCTGAGTAATTGCCTATATATTCTCTACACAAGTGAACGGACCCTCACTGAACATCTGCTCCCTCTCTTTCAGAAATATTCATGGTTTGGGTGCAGCTGGACTGTGCCATGCTTCTCCCTGTGGTGGTTTTGCTGGGTGTCCTGTTGCTCTCTGGACCTGAGTCAACTCTCCAAGAAGACACTCAGGAAATTGACAACAGTAATGACATCCTGGAGCGAGAGTTTATCAACGTGCCAAAACGTCAGAAACGGGCCACTGTTGACTACAGTGCCCCCCAAGCAGACAAATGTTCTTACACCTTCATTGTCCCTCAGCAGAAAAACAATGGGGCAATATGTGTGAACTCCAAGGAGCCAGAGGCCTTGCTGCAAAATCGGGTCAATAAGCAGGAACTGGAGCTGCTTAACAGTGAGTTGCAGAAGCAGCGAAAGCAGATTGAGGCACTGCAACTGCTGGTAGAGCTTGATGGGGGTGTGATCAATGAAGTCAAGCTACTGCGCAAAGAGAGCCGCAACATGAACTCCAGAGTTACACAACTCTACATGCAGCTGCTGCATGAGATTATCCGCAAACGAGACAATGCTTTGGAGGTGTCGCAGCTGGAGACTCGTGTGCTCAACCACACGAACGAGATGGGGAGGCTAGCTGCACGGTACAGAGACCTGGAACATAAGTACCAGCATCTGTCAGTCCTTGCAGGCAACCAGAGCGCTCTCCTGGAGCAGCTGGAAGAGCAGTGTAAGCAGGGAGGATACTCATACAGTGGGGTTCAAGAGCACAGGCGCCGTCTCCAGCCACAACCTCCTGCAATCCCCCAGCCTCCTATACAGATGCCTGCACTGTCTCCTGGTGGCTACAGGCCCTTCCATCCACCCACTTACACGCGCTACACCAACAACCCCATGATTAATGACATCCAAAGTGATCAGAATGCCAAAGCATTACCACCTCCACTGCCCACGATGCCAAGTGCAACATACAGTTTCACAAATGAGCCCTCTGGTAAGTACTGGTAAGATTTTTTTCAAGTTCCTTTCACGTCTGTAACTGAACAAATACTTGTTTTAATGTGTTTATATGCCGACAGCATATGAATATAAATTATATTTTTAATCACAAAACTGTCAAAGACTTAGGTTTATATCACTTAAATTGTCAGCCTAGCATGCTATCTGGGGTTTGGACTGTTGTTAATGTGTATATAAATGTGTAAATATGAAATTTCTGTGATTCTGTATTTGTGAAAAAAGTAATTTTTTCAAAATTTCTGGCATTTTTAAAGATGAAACAATTATGTTAATAATTGAGATGAGTGGCCAAGGTAATTATTGATTGCAATGACTGAAGCCCATAGAGGGCATTACGGTTTAGAACAATGCTCAAAATATAAATGTGCTTCATAAAAGAAGGTGAATAACTCAATGTCATTCATTTTAAATACACATCCATCCATCCATTTCCACTTATTCCAGAAAAAAGATTAAACCTCTTAATAATTCTGTTTAAATATGACCATGTTTCTAAAGAAGTTATGATGTTGTGCAAAATAAAAAGAAAAAATGCAATCTAGTGATTGAAAACCATTTAAATACCACATTTATAGTATAAATTTGAGAGTGGGGAGACTGGTACAAAGGTTTTTTTTTTAATGTACATGCTTGTGAGTTTAATGTAAGCAATACATTTCAAGAAGTTAGAACAGGGTCTTTCCCACTATGTGATATCTGCTCTTCTTTTAACAACATTCTGCAACATTTTAAAATGTTTCCTGTTTCATGTTTAATATAGGGTTGGGTGACAGGTCTGCATTTACCTGAACAAATCTCATCTCATTGAGTTTCAAATAGAGCACCGGTTCTCTGGTCCTCTCTGACCAGATGAATATTCCAGAATTTGATGTTATACTGTGAATTAAACTTCTGAAATATTCTGGTCAGTTAAGTAGCAGTAGCATTAAGTAGCATTAATAACAGGTGCACAAGTGGAGCAGCTGCAGTCAGTGTCACTACTGATAGCATGAGGCGATACCTGGACCCTACAGAGGGTGCGCAGGTAATCCAACTCTTCCAGCAGGTACATCAATACGTGCTATTGCCAGAAGGTTTGCCGTGCTTCCCGGCACAGTCTCAAGAGCATGGAGGAGATTCCAGGAGACAGGCAGTTACTCTAAGAGAGCTGGACGAGAGATGTGGTTATAAAATCATCAGCTTCACCCTGCCCACACCTTTTCACATATATCAAAGTGTCTGGAGAAGCCATGGAGAACGTTATGCTGCCTGGAATGTTGTTCAGCATGACCGGTTTGGTGGTGGGTCAGTCACTGTCTGGGGAGGCACGCAGGGATGCACAAACCTCTACAGGCTAGGTGATGGCACCCTGACTGCCATTAGTTAACGAGATGAAATTCTTGGACCCACTGTCAGACCCTATGCTGGTGCAGTGGGTCCTGGTTCCTCCATGACAATGTCCAGCCTCAGAAGCTCAGTGAATTCCAGCGTGGTACTGTGGTAGGATGCCACCTGTGCTGTTATAGCTCAATCATATGAAATTCTATGGATTAGGAATGGGAAGTCACTCAACTTTATATGCATGGGAAAGCAGACAAGCAAATTACTTTTGGCAATATAGCATATTTTCCAGCACTGTAGAATTGCAGCAATGTTGTGTAACAATTTATATGACTCAGAGGACAAAAAAAAACCTGTGATTCAAGTATAGATACGGTATCAGTCTACGTTTGCATGTGTCCACATGTTTCCATATCCTACTGCTGCCAGCAGCAAAGAGACTGGAAAGCATTTGTCATATTTGGCACAGACAACACATGGTCAGCAGTGACTTCACTTTTCCAGGAAACCTCGGTCGGTGTGTTTTTCTATTCCACTTGATGTCTCCATGACTGTTATGTGCACAAGTTGTTAACATTATAAATAATGGTGAAGCCAGCATGTCAATGAAAATGAACTGCAGTCTTAAACCTTTGTTGCTCATATACTATACAAAGCTATATTACCCCTCATTCTCTGCCTTCTACAGGGCCTTTCAGAGATTGTCTGGAGGCTTTGGAGAGTGGCTACACTACTAGTGGGATGTACCTCCTAAAACCAGACAAAAGCAACCAACTCATGCAGGTCTGGTGTGACCAGAGACAGGACCCTGGTGGCTGGACTGTCATTATGAGACGTCAGGACGGCTCAGTCAACTTTTTTAGGAACTGGGACACGTATAAGGTAATTACAGTAGTAGTCAAGATTGCATTTATAAGGTTCTATGTGCTGTCTAGATATCGTGAAAATATTATGAAGCCAAACTACTGACAACAAGTCAAGAATCAAGAAGAATTTATTGTCACTATACGTCAAGACATACAACGAAATTACGTTCAGAACAGCCATCCAGAATATCTCCAGGAGACGATTTAGACACACAGCCATCCAAAGCCATCTGGAAACCAGGTATCCCCAAATCCAATTCGGGAAAAATCCTGGTATCAATATATATGCCATGTCCACATAGCACAGCTACGCACCATCCTAGCTGTACTGTACACAAGAATCCATAACGTAGTGCAATAAATGCTGATAACATTTTAGGAACCAAAAGCTCACAGTCTTTTATTTAAATGGAACAAGAATGCAGAACTATAGTAGTGCTGTTGCTGATGTTAGGAATGTTTGAGTTCTGGCTTGGTTAGTGCCTAATTAAACATGAACATTTTAAATATATTCAGAAATGGAAAGAATGTAAATAATATAGCTATTTACAAGGCGTCATGTCTGAAAAATTCTGTGGCCTAAATTCAGGCCTAAATTCTAAATGTTTCCAAACCAATCATCACCCCAATCCAAAGTCAACAAGTCAACAAGGCCAATTAGACACATTTTGCAGAAAATGGTACTCTCTCCTCCAGGTACTTACAGCCAGGAATACAGAGGCACAGTGAGCTCTAGCAAAGACAATCTTAAAACACATCCTACCAGTTTACCACCTCTCCTGGCCTCTCTGCCATTACACCTACACCTGGAAAATAAGGGAAGTTAGCTGATGGAAGCCCACAGCTGTAATGGAGAGAAAAAAACATTTTCTTTCTTCTTGATTGTTAGCTCAGATAATGTGGCTTTTTCAGTTAATTCATGTAAGAATGTCCAATTCAATGTCTCTCTCCTTCCACAGCAAGGTTTTGGAAACATTGATGCTGAGTACTGGTTGGGCCTAAATAACATCTACTGGCTGACAAACCAGGGCACCTACAAGCTTTTAGTGACCCTGGAAGACTGGACTGGAAGGAAGACCTTCGCCGTATACGCTAGCTTTCGTGTAGAGTCAGAAGCTGATTTCTACCGGCTACGGCTAGGCCGATACCATGGCAACGCTGGAGACTCTCTGACCTGGCACAATGGCAAGCAGTTTACCACGCTGGATAGGGACCATGATGTCTATCCAGGTGAGTGGATTCCAGTGCAAGAGAAGGTGATCACAACTTCTGGAAGGTTTCTCTTTCACTTTTGACAATTTTGCATTTGAATATGTCACAAAAAAACACACTATTATTATTAGTTACCGCATTTGCCACTTCTCTTATCAAACTAAATAATAAATACCTGTATTCAGGGTTAAGTACCCACAATGACAAGCTAATGCAGAAGTACACTCCTGTACACTGGTTTGCAGGAGACCCACTTATATCTAGGATGCAATAGCTGAGTATCAGGATCTCTTTCCCCCAAACACAGGCTTGTCTGAGGTATTCAAATAAAGGTTTCAACAGTGGTATTTCTAGAAGATTCCCAGTGACAAACAAACAAAAAAAAACCCCAAAAAAGATCGAATTCTCCTCTTAATTTGGTTGAACCCACTGCAGAGTACCCACATGGTAAATTATTTATTTAATTACTAATGCAGATATGTATATTTATACTTAATAGGATCTTAAGGTAAACAAAAAAAAATCTATTTTATCCCAAAGTTTGCAAACTTTCTTTTGTTACACCAAGTAAAAATTAAGCTAAACAACAAACATAACAGCTAATAGTCCATATGTAATATAATTAAATAATATAATTAAACAGGCAGACATTAAAAGGCTCTCTACTGGTTCTATCTATATTCGTTCTAATTTTTACAACCAATGCTCTTCCTGATGCAACCCAAACCGGATTTCTATCTCCTCCCATACTGGAACAGAGAATCTTTCGCCCGTTAGGTGAATGTGTAAAGCACTGCACTATGGATAAACAAAAACATGTAGGTCAGAGCTGAGAATGTTTCCTGCTGCATCATGCAGATACACTAGAAAACAAAACAGTACTATACAGCAGGACCATATGAAATATACTGGGAGCATTACTGCTCCAGGCCACCCACCCACACACAAAGCTTTTTAAGCAGAAATTAAAGAAAGGATCCATTTAGAACACTGCTGGGTTCATCAATTAATGATCAATTCAAGCCCTAACCACTGAAGAGGCAGAAGACCACATTGCTTGTGTACCAATGGGTCTTTTTTTCTTTGTGTTTCCAGGGAATTGCGCCCACTACCATAAGGGAGGATGGTGGTATAATGCCTGTGCTCATTCCAATCTGAACGGAGTGTGGTACAGAGGTGGGCATTACCGCAGCCGCTATCAGGATGGGGTCTACTGGGCTGAGTTCAGAGGAGGAGCTTATTCTCTGAAAAAAGTGACCATGATGATACGACCCAACGGAAATACCTTCCATTAACTGCTCAGTCTATCAAAACTGAGATTTAACAAGACATTACCTCCAACGGGATTCTGCATTATAAGACCAGGCATCATCAGTTGAACTACAATGGGGTTTTTTTTGGTTGCTTTACATTTATAATGTAAAACTCAAACTGACAAGAACCACGTAGTGACTATAGGATAATTTGTCCTATATGTAATGGTTTTATTTATATTTCTGAGCTCATAAAGCTACACTGCACACAAATCAAAAGCATACAAACATACATGTAGTGAATGTAACATAATGTCTATATACTTTTTTCTATGCAGGCTGTTACTCATGCAGTTTTTTTGTTGTTTTTTTTACATAGAACAAAATCCACAGTTATAAATCAACAAAGACATTAACATTCAGAGATCAAATCTTTTTGCTGGCAAATAAACTTATTCTTCCTATTTTTAATGACATTTGTAACATAATGTTAAGTATGCAAAATATATACTGGGATCAATTCTACAGGTAAGAATCCTGGCTATTTTTTTTCCACCAAACCAATTTCCAGCCTTTCCCCTTTTGAATTAATCTAATATTTGGATTTGTTACCTGTTATTAAAATCATGGATCTTCTGACAATTCAACACACCAAAGAAAAATCAACCCCTCTGGACTGTGGACTATTGCAATGGCGCTGAAAACAATATGCATGTGAGCAAAATGTATGCAAGCATGCATGCATGCAAGCAATATTTTTAAAAATTACTATCTATTGCACTGCATCCACCTCATGTAAGTTTCAAATCTTCATTAGGAGGCAAATATGGGACATCCAACCAAAGAGTATGGTATTCCTGTCCAGTGTCATACCATTATGTTTTACACATTATTTTTTCACTTTACTTTCATTTTCACTTGCTGTTTTGTTGTCTAAAACTAAAACAAGACTGACTGAATGAAATTAAACCAAACTACTTGAAAATGCATTTCAGGTTCTGAAGAACAAATAGAAAGAAGAGAATCCCAAGCACTTTATCATTACCAAGCACTGTTCAAACTTTAAAAACACACAACACCACAAATTTGTGATTGTCAAGGATTTACAGCACTCACACAAACCCTGCACAAAAAACTTTTGCAAAACTTGACTAATGACGTACAAAAACAAGAGCACCACCTAGCAGGGGAAAATATGTCCATCACTCTGTATTAACCCTGTTTGTTGTCACCCAATTATTGAGTGGACACCGTTTTTCTGTTTTATGTAACAGTGAACCAGATCTTGACCCCAGTAACCCTATATACAATCACAAACTTACCAAATTTCATGGTTAGATGGCAAGTGTAGGCCACACAGTTCTCAAGTTAATGTGGAGACACTTCAGTGGTCGCCACCCAGACACCCGATCGCCATGGGCATTATAAAAAGTGAGTGCACCCCATGACATCATTTTAATGTTAACTCTTATAGTATTTGCATTACTTCTAAGCTCAAAGGTAGGATATTTGGACTTATGGAAAATTAAAACCTAATAAAAGGTTAAAGGTTAAAATACAGACATCTTTGCAAGGAAGGAGTTGTGTTGTTCTATATTTCCTTTCAAAACATTCCAAAGATGTTTAAGTCGGCTCAACAATTCTGAACCATGTTATGTTAATTTCACATAACATGACTTATGCAAATCATCTGCATTAATTTTAAGTGTTTAGGGAATCAACATAACCAGTTAGGACTTTATAATATTGATTAGAAGCATGTATATATTCACAATTTGCAGAAATGTACAATACCAACATTTTATTCTTCGGTCAAGGTTGGAAATTTAAAGAAAATGCATTCTTGAAAGTTTCATTTTAATAATCGTATATTTTACTTGCTTTTTAACATAATATATTCCTTGATTCCAATTGTGTCCAATGAAATTTGAGCTTTTATTAACCAAAAAAAAAAAAGTGCATATGTATGTTTGGAAAGGATGCTGGGCTTGGAATTCCTGCATTCACACTGAAAATTCTGAGAAAATCCCAAGACACAGATGGCGGACTCACCGAGGTAAGGAATACAGGGCACCATCTTCAGGGAGCGAATATATTCTCTCATGCGGGTGTAATTCTCCTCCTTGGATGTCAGATAGTTTAGCTTCTCAAACGTGGCCTTATCTTTCCGACTGATCAGCTACAACAGAGAGGAAACAAGAACGCATGATTTCATCTTCTCATGCAGAGCCTTTTATTTGAATAGGAACAGAAAAACTGTATGATATCACAAAATTTTTTTATAAAAATTATAATTATAGACATTATGAACTCAGTTCACAATAAAGTGCTCCCAGTCTGTCATCCTGACTGATTCAGACACATTTGACAAAATCTGGCCCCAGTAATTTTTCCTCAAGCACAAAGTCGATAACCCAGTAGATTTTTTTTTTTTTGGTAGTAATGCTGTATATCAACGGTAGAAAAAAAAATCTAGTAAAGAGAAAAAATAATATATGTAATAAATTAATAGTTCCAATCAAGGTGCAGATACAACCACTTAAAATGGGCACTCCCAGCTCTGTACCAAACGACCACTTAGTTAGCTAGGGGCCACACCACTGTTCCAGTAGCTAACAGTAAAAATTCTCAGCCCGTGCTAGCTAGAACCCTGGTTTTGACTTTCCACTATAAACACACCCCTTTGAGTCAATTGCGGATTTTAACCAAGAGATGACATAAAAAAGCATTATATAGCTTAAATTGTTTTGATAGCTTTCATACTTAAATATTTTCACCTGCTGAAATTTAAAACCTTAAGGAGTGCACAAAAAAACCTGGTCTTACCGCCCAGGTTTTGCTGAGTCTGAAGATGGGAGCACTCTGCAGAGCGGACACCACTGACACCAGTGAATGAAGATTGTTCAACTCCAACAGTTTCTGGAAACAAGAGATTTTGTAAAATATATCTAAAGCACAGGAATACCTAATGTTTACAATATACTTTCAAAATCTATTACCACTATAAATAGTGACCTTGTAATTACCTGTACTGTGAAATGACAAAACTGAAATAAAATAAAATTATTACAGCAAAAACAGTCAAAACAAGGCCCTATGAGCAAACATTTGGTGACAGTGGAAAGGAAAAACTCCATTTTAACAGGAAGAAACCAGCAGAACTAGGCTCAAGGAGGGGCGGTCATCTACTGCAACTGGTTGGAAATGAAGGGAAAGAGACAGGACAAAAACCATGCTGTGGAAGATAGCCAAAGACTAATAAAGACTAATGATTAAATGCGGAGTGGTGTATAAATAGAGTAAAAAGGGGTGAATGAAAAGAAACACTCATGGGAACCCCCCAGCAGCCTAGGTCTATTGCAGCATAACTAAGGGATGGTTCAGGGGCACTTGATCTAGCCCTAACTATAAGTTTGATCAAAAAGGAAAGCTTTAAGGCTAATCTTAAAAATAGAGAAGGCATCTGTCTCCTGAATCAAAATTAGAAGCTGGTTCCACAGAAGAGGGGGCTGAAAGCTGAAGGCTCTGCCTCCCATTCTAATCTTAAGTATCCTAGGAACCACAAGTAAGCCAGCAGTCTGAGAGCGAAGCGCTCTACTGGGGTGATACAGTAGTATGAGGTCTTTAAGATGGGGCCTGTTTATTCAAGACATTGTATGTGAGAAGAAAAATTTTAAATTAAATTCTACATTTAACAGGGAGCCAATGAATAGTAACCAATATACGAGATATATGCCCTCTTTTTCTAGTCCCTGCAGGATTTTGAAACAGGTGAAGGCTTTTCTGGGAGACTTTAGTACAGCCTGATAACGAATCACAATAGTCCAGCCTAGAAGTAATAAATGCATGAATTAGCTTTTCAGCATCACTCTGACACAGGATGTTTTGTAATTTTAGAGATATTACGCAAATGAAAAAAAGTGGTCCTACATATTTATTTTAATATGTGCGTTGAATGACATATCCTGGTCTTTATTCTTAAGACATTCATGCAGTAACTAATTGATGTGCATCATCTGGCTTAATGGATAGATAAAGCTGGATATCATCTGCACAACAATGAAAATGTATGCAATGATTTCTCATAATACTGCCTAAGGAAAGCATGTAAAGTGTAAATAAAATTGGTCCTAGTACAGAACCCTGTGGAACTCCAAAATAAACCTTAGTGTGTGAATAATTTACATTAACAAATTGGAGTCTATTAGATAAATATGATTCAAACAACTGCAGCGCATGCTCTAATCTAAGTAATAAAATGTTATGGTCAACAGTATTGAAAACTGCACTGAGGTCTAGTAGGATAACCACAGATATGCGTCCACTATAAGAGGAAATAAAAAGATAGTTTGCAACCTTCAATGCATTTTCTGTACTGTGATGAATTCTGATTCCTGACTGAAACTCCTGAAATAAACCATTGCTCTGCAGATGACCAGTTAACTGTTTTACAACTACTTTTTCAAGATTTTTTTTTAGAGAAAAGGAAGGCTGGAGATTGGCCTAAAATTAGCTAAGACACTGCACACTTTTACATAAGGGCAATTCAGAATCACTAATTAACCTAACGAGCATGTCTTTGGACTGTGTGCACCAGAATATTCTGGGCCAACCCACACCACCAGAGGGAGAACATGCATACTCCACACAGAAAGGTGAGAGGACAGTGCTAACTGCTGCACTACATTTTCCAAATGTGGGGTTTGTGTTTTTTGTCTGTTTGATAAGCAAGATGTTAAGATTTACACTAAAGAAAATAATTCAATTTTATTTATAGCAATAACAGCTAAAGCTCTCTAAATGAGATGCCAAGTGTACAATAATATTATCCTTTTACCTTTTAAATTCACCCATCATTAGATGCTGCTGTTGCCTGGCATCTATTATCAACAGTTATGGGAATTTCATTTGAATAAACAATTCAGGTTAATACTTGCACATACTTTCCCAAATAAACTTAAGTGAACTTGTTTCTTTCCACACTCTACTTGTTAGCCCTCCAGCATAGTGACTGCTTTTCATTACTCACTCTCTCTGCAGCATTTGAAACCTTAATTTCTGAGGGACTACTCGGTTTAAAAGCTTACACTCAAATACAGAGTCAGCTTTATGTGACTAAAGTTAAGCTATCATTAAGTCATGGCTGATCAGAGCTCAGCATGAAAAACACATTTGTTTCTGCCATCGTGGATCTTTCTCTGTGCCTCCTCGTATTGTGAAATGAAGTACCTGTGTAGCCGCCGAGTTCTGTAAGCTAGAATGGATTATGTGGTAAAATGGCTTTCCAGCACTAGTTTTTCAGGCTTTCTGAAGGTCTTTCAACATTTTTCTTTGCACACCGACTGCTTTCACTCATTTTTACCTGACCATTTTCCAGGGGAATGCTTTTTGTTTTATTTGTTAAGCCATTTATCGCTCAATTATGAATCATTCATGCACCTAATTTGAAGGAAGTCTTCTTCACACACTAGCACAGAACCCTGTTATATTTACTGTAAATTCTCTGCTTAGGCAGTAGAGGAATGATTTAAAGGCAAACAGAAGCTCCAATTTCTGCTTCTAAATTCAGATAAAACCTGAGGTGGTTGTACTTGCCCTAAAAATCTTAGAAACATGGTGTCAAACCAGATACTTATTCTGGATGACATTACCTTGGCCTCCAGTAACACTGTGAGGAATCTTGGAGTCACTTTTGAACAGGATATGTCCTTCAATGCATATATTAAATATGTAGGAGCGCTTTCTTGCATTTGCACAATATCTATAAAGTACGGTCAGAATCCTGGCAGAATCTTTAGGTGGCAAGAATCCCCTGGGAGCACAAGTTCTAATTACCAGGTCTTGGTAGACCTTCAAAAGCAAATGGCTAAGTAAGAACCAGGAATTAAAAAAAAGCTACAATCGTTTATTACATATACATATACATATATATATATATATTGTTGTAGCCATTTTGAAGTTGCTTGGAAATTGGAGCCTTGTGATAATGAATCCGAGGCCTGTTCAGTTGTGAGCCATAGTGTATCCAAGGCCAGTTCAGCTGTAAGTCGCGTCTCAAGTACCACTTCTGCGAAGCTGAGAATTAAAGCAGAG
>VUQJ01025125.1:3890-14390 GCA_015108635.1 Andinoacara biseriatus
AAAGTTGCCTCCCACCCCCCCCCCCCCCTTTTCAAAGAGGTGCTACTTAACACACTTTGGAATTAAAAGAAATTCAAATCATCTCTGCAGGCTGTGGCAGGAGCATAATGAAACCTAGAATTATTCTATCAAAACAAGCCAGAAGAGATGCAGCCAGGATGGTTTGAACACACTAGAATTTAAACCTCAGGCCTGTCTTAACACAACATGGAAAAGCACTTTTAAGATGTCTCCCAGTGTTCCACACAGAATTGTCACGGCAGTGTGTGCAAAAAGTCACCTACAGTTCCATCACATCTAACACCTCAATATGCATTTCACTTCATGACACTTTTCTTTAATCCATAAGTTTTCTCATCTCTCTATGTGATCATGAATATATTGTGCGCAGCTCTTTAAAAGCACATCAGATCTCAGCGGGAGGAAAATCATGGTAATATGGACTGGGTAACATGTTGCCACATCATTTGATGGAAATGATCAACCTACAGAGGGCTGAATTCAAAGAGTCCCCGAAAATCAAAGTGAAAAATTGATGCAGCAGGTTCGTCCAGTTTGCTGAAATTTCATTGCAGCAACTCAAAATGGTCCTCATTAGTTTGTGTGGTCTTAATGAGACAATGGAGGGTGTCCTGGGGGACCACGTCCCACATTCTCAGCCCCAGTGAGCTCCTTGACAGTCAGGGGTGCAATATGGTGGTCAGAGGTGTAAAAAACAAAAAAAAAAGGACATTCTGTACTTCAGTAGAAGTACAGATACTTGTGTGTAAAAGTTGCAGTACTGATTCAATTTCTTTACTCAAATAAAAAGTACAGGCTCTGAAATGTACTCAAAGTAAGAAAGTAAAAGTAGTTCTTTGGAGGACGTTTCTATCAGCTATTTTTGTGCAAAGCTAACCGAACCTCGTGCTATATTAATGTAATATCCATCCATCCATTTTCTTCTGCTTATCTGGGGCCGGGTCGCGGGGGCAGCAGCCTAAGCAGAGAAGCCCAGACTTTCCTCTGTCTTCAGCAGGTGGGTGACCCTAATTCAGTGAACGAATCATCAGCTTAACTTCACACTCATGTCTGCTACGCTGATGTAAACCTGTAACTGTGACCATGAACATCAGCCCAACACAGACATTTACTGTAAACTCAGCTCAGTAAAGCAAACTAACCTGTTTATCCTGCACTAAACTGCAGGGAATAAAAACTTCCCTCAAACACGTCAAACCTAAAGTAACGAGTCTGTCCTTAAATGTAAGCAGTAGAAAGTACAGATATTTGTGTACAAATGTAGGGAGTAAAAAGTTAAATATTCAAGTAAAGTACAGATACCTGAAAATTCTACTTCAGTACAGTAACAAAGTATCTAGATTTAGGTCAGAATTTATAGTGAGCATGGGGGTCGTCAGTGGTGTCAGTTCTTTCATCCTGCAGGAGGAACAAGAATTTCATCCCAATACCTGCGCGTGTCTCCATGGAGATGCCTCCCCAGACCGTCAGTGACCCACGGTGCCGGGCAGTGAGCACAGAGCCCACAGCAGGATGTTGGGCCCTCAGGCCACACCAGTGCTGGTGGTCATTTTGAGACTCCGCTGGGAGACACAGCAAACTTTGCCTGTGCAGGGTCCAGGTATCACCTCGTGCTACCAGCAGTGTTTTTATACCTGCGAGTTTTTAAACCAAAAACAAGACCAACAAAAATAAGCCAAACATGAATATTTGTCTTTTCTGTAACTGCAATATCATGTTATCCTGAGTGAAGTATTAAATCCTTTTGTATATTTATTTGTACAGTTGCATAAAGGCACAGATTCGTGCCAAATTAAAGGAAAGGGAAAAAAAACACCCTGTGTCTTAAAAAAGTTCGCCGCCAGGACGTGATGATGGTGTTTGAGAGCTCTGACATGCTGGTCCAAAGTTTCCCACGTGTTCCTGTGATCTGATGTCTATGAAGGTTTATGATTCACAGCATTCAGTGACCCCCCCCCGTGCCTTATGCACTGCCCACCCCTCTCCTCACACGGGGAGGGGGGGGTAGGTGGGCGAGCAGCCAGAAAGGGGCCGTGGAAAATCAAAAGATTAAAAAATTTCATAAATACCAGAAAATGTACGTATGCATCAGGAGACGAAGCGCAGCCATTAACAATATGGAGGCTGAAGCAGCAAAGGAGCAAAAGATTCACAAGACGGGGAGAAACCTAAATGTTTTATTGTAATGAGCGGTTGTCCTTCCTTCAGCCAAATCCCTGCCAGTCCCATCTGGATAAAAGTGTTTCATCAGAGCACACTTTGTACTAATTTGCAGTGGTCCTTCCCTCTAAGGGGACTCGTGGACCTACAAAAAGCAACCAGACCGCCAAAGTGCAAAGGTCAAGTGTTCAGGTTTTACTTTTCATTTGTCAACTGTCTGCAGTTAATACGCTGATTAAATGTATTGTTTTTAAGTAACAATCACAGCATAAAAAGTTAAAAAAAATAAAAATCACACTGTTTGTGTCTCTTTCACAAAGGCAGCATTTACACAGGACTGATTATCAGAGATACTGAGAACAAATGAAAAAGCAGCGAGGTGACATGTTGACATGAAGCAGCTGCATTTCTCCATATGTTTCTGCTTCCAGTAGCTCTGGTAAATGGCCCAGTCATGGAAAGTATCCAGGGTTGGTTGTAATCAGTTGTATCACAGATTACTGATCCAGAATCTGTACTTATTGCTGTGTCAAAAAGAAGTGGTTAATATCAGCTGTGCTTTTTAAATTAGGGCCTGACCTGCGCTGCAAAATATGGGAAAGGTAAAACAAGCAGCGATACTTTAAAAGAAAGAACTCCAGTTGTTGCGTGTCAAAAATACTTGATCTGAAATCAAGGAAATACAACATTTTTCATTAAGAACAACATCTTAAATTGTGCCCAGAAAAAAGCGGCAATAACTGGCCAGGAAAGAATAAACCTGTGAGGAAAAGACCAAAGAAAACCCCCCTGTGAGCAGCACTTGGTGACAGTGGGAAGGAAAAACTCCCTTTTAACAGGAAGAAACCTCCAGCAGAACCAGGCTGAGGGAGGGGCAGTCATCTGCTGAGGGGGGCAAAAGAGACACTGTGGAAGAGAGACAGATTAATAATAACTGGTTACTAACAATGATAACGATGATTAACCTCGGAGTGTGAAGAAGACCCCCGCTGAGAGGAAACGCTCTCCTGAGTGAAAACCTCAACTCTGACTCATGAACGCTCCTCTGGTGCGAATGAGGTAAACGAATGCAGCCGGAGCCACAGCTGAACGTGTGGATTAGAGGAAGGATCTGCAGCAGGCACGGATACAAGACGGACACGTTGTGATATTATCTGCAATATTCTCAAAGCAGCCACACTTCACAAGTACTTTATTACTGTGATTACATTCGGATTAAAGGTCCTCTGGTGTCGGGGACATTTGCTTTTACACGTGCGTCAGTCGAGTCATTTCTAGAAAAGTTCATGGATGCAGCTCGTGTGAAAATACTGGATGTGATGAGTTTGGAGTTTTGCTAATCAACAAAACTGCCAGTACTACAAATACTATACAGAACTTGGGTTGGAGAAACAAGCTAAATCTTTATTGATGGCTAAATTTTTAAGTTTAGGATTTGAAATTTAACATCTGCAGAAAAAACAAACAAAAAAAAGATGAAAAAAGGCCTTAAATACTTGACTAACAAGGATTTATGAATTATATACACAGACATAACTTCACCAAGTAAATTTACATTATTTTAATGAAGACTATATACCAAAAGTACACTGTAGGCTGCTGCCAGCAGCATTTACAGTCAGTGTTAGGCCATGTTTAGTTTAAGGCGCTCATACCTCCTCATTCATCAGTTAGTGGATGCTAACTAGCCGCTCCAGACTGGCTCCAGTCAGTCAGTAATCGAAGCTGCATCATGTTCTCTCAAGAGGTAAAATTAACATACTTAGGCCTGTTTATGCGACAATGTTTCCGGTGGAAACTGTCGTTTTGATGCGTTTCGGCCTCCGTCTCCGTGTAAACGCATGAATACGGGGGCACTCGAGCGTGAATAGAATAAAACAGCCTGTATTGTCATCACATATACTTAAACATACAATGAAACTGTGGAGCTCTCATCCAAAGGCAGACCAGACAAACACGGGCAGATCAGTGATCTGCAGCGTTGCAGCTTCAGTTGGAGAAGCGCTGCCGTTACGTGCACTGTAGTTGCAGCCGTTTCAGGAACGCTCCACTCTGGAGGCGGTATCGTTTTCACGCTGTTCTCGTCTAAACAGGACGACGAAACGCATCAAAACGACACCGTTTCCACTGGAAACACTGTCGTGTGAACGAGGCCTTAAACTCCCAAGTTTTCAAGCACAAAAGCAATGAGCAAAGCACTGAAGTCATTTCTTTGTGCAGTGAGTAACTGATGCCAGCTGAGTTGAAACATCTAAATCAGTGCTCACAGCACCTGGTAATATAAATGTGTTGTTGACAGTCAGTATTTTATCTAATAAATGCCTGCAGAGGTTAGCGCTGGCCTTCAGGCTGCAGCAGCCTTTCTGCTCCATCCTTTGCTCTGACTGCAGCAGAGATTCACGGAGCTGCTTCTTCTGCTCGGAGATAAACACCAAGTGTGATGCATTCCACCAAGACTTAGGGCAGCAGGGGAAGGGGAGCACATTACTGAAATCTGGGATGTTTGTTCCCAGTCAGCACCTGGCCTGCCCGGGTCCCACCCCTGCATGTAACTCAATCTAAAAGCTTAACTCTATTTGCTACTGGCAGAGGTCCCCCATTAATCCAGTACAGGTGCCAAACACCCAGGGAGAATATTGGTACCTTTATGGGTTCATTTGTGCACATGTTGTTATTTGTTTTGCTCCTTGTTGTTACACATTTTGCCTAAAATGCAAAATAATGGGTAAAGATAACAGCATGTTTCTACAAATGGGGAAAATCTGGCAGGAGAAAATAAGGATATTATTGTCAACAAATTGATGTAAATCCCCTTAAAACCTTGAGGTCTTATGAAGGACTGATATGAAACAATACCCTCCTTAAACTTCCTGCTCTTGTTGCCCGTGGAAATGAAAGCTGATTTAAAACAGTGCCACTATTGTGATTTACAAATAATTTGACAGAGCAGCTAAAAATCTTTAATATCCACTGATGACAGAATGGAATTAGCCACATATTTCCTTCAAAACTTTTAATTTTCTTACTCATTGTGTAAGCCTGGGCCTTAATCCCATCTTTATATGGCTGGAGTATTAACCTTCGTCAGAAACACTCACACAGGCTGCCAGCCGGCTTCGAGGACCCTGTTACACAGCAAAGTGTTTACCAGCCTCAACATAGCCTTTGTTGGGCAGCTAAGGAGGGGCTGGGGGGGGGTGCAGGCTGCCAGCATGAAGGGTTATTCAGGAGCCTGAGAATCAATCCAGTATTACAGTTAAGCTATGTCATAATTACCATCATTAGGGGTAACTGGAGCATGGAGATGACCAGGCTCATAAACCCGAGGCTAATTCTGCGTGTTCCCTGAGATGTTTGTCATATACATAATTCAATAATCCTGGAAATACATATTAACATTCCCCTGCAGCTGAACTGTCAGAGCTTTGCCCTGCAGCGCTTCGACTCTGTCTCACAGGAGTTTACAAGGTCAACTTCCATATTTCCTCTCTTCCTTTCCAAGAACAGTCTTAGAGAGGAAAAGAGGCTTTTACTGCAAAAATCTGTGCAAAATTCAATTACTAACTTGGTTTTGGGGGTAATTCCAATAACTACTACAATAATGTATTTTAATTATATAGACAAATGTTGTTTTAGGAAAAAGAAAACGCACAGACGATACAGTTGTGTGCAGATATTCGTTTACTGCGTTGGGGATTTGGGCCTTTAACAGATCCTATTAGAAGTGCTGGAGTCTGTCTGATGGATGGACTGCTGTGTCTCCCCTGTTTAAAACACTTCATGCTTAAAATCAACATAACATTTCATTATAGCGAGATATCTGCTGCAATAAACAACGCCTGGTAATGCTTTAAAGCTTTTACCCAACTTTAGTCTGCGCTCTCTTCAAATTTACCCCTCCCAGTATATTGTTCTTGGCACATAACTGCTGCAGATTTCTATTGCAGGTTGTGTAATTCAATAAGCAGATAGCCTCGAAGCAATTCACTGGATTATGTTATGCTTAATGTAATAGTGTTTTTTTATATGCATTTATGGGAAAAACCTGTAAGATATACAGATAAATTTAACTCGGAATAAGCAGCCAAATGTTCCAACTATTTTTTCGAGACTCAAAGGAAACTTGATATGTGTCATGCCTGTAAATGATAAATACATTTCTCATACCTCTCAGTTCTCAGTGAATGAGCTCATGCAAAACAGCAGGAGGCTTTTTTTCTTTAATTAAAGCCTTTTATTTCTGCATGGGTTCAGATCTGACTTCTAATGTCGGATCGTTCCCACTTCTCCTGATTTCTCTCTGAAACCTGTTTCAGTGGGAATAATCTCGGTGTGTTTTTCATCCAAAGGATGTGACGCTCGTGCACATCTCCGAGCTCCTCTGACAGCAGTGAGAAAAAACTAGCTAACAGGAGCTTAGAAATAGAGTCCGCTAATAAATCTTGTCAACAACCAACAGAATCATCAGGCAGCTGTTGTTAGCGTGTTAGCGTGTTAGCGTGCCCTCAGGCACTCGTAGCACCTCATACAGCAGGTCTCATTCACCCAGTCACACACACACACACACACACACACACACATTCATATAAACACTTTTTATGTCCAAGTGTTTTCTATCTTCACTCTGATGAATACATTGGGAGCGAATCAGGGTTCAGTATTTTGCCCAAAGACACTTTGGCATGCAGACTGGAGCAGCCAGGAATCAAACCACCAACCTTCTGACTAGAAGATGACCTGCTCTACCTCCTGAGCCG
Organism: Andinoacara biseriatus; assembly: GCA_015108635.1. Lineage (NCBI taxonomy): Eukaryota > Metazoa > Chordata > Actinopteri > Cichliformes > Cichlidae > Andinoacara > Andinoacara biseriatus. The sequence goes on from VUQJ01025125.1 coordinate 10,829, forward strand.
CAGCCACCTCCAAGTGGGCACCGTTAAATCACATAATGGCACAAACAAAGATGTATAAGTAACATTTGTTTTCCGCAGAAACAGCCAACATCCCAGCTTGCTGTAATTTAGCTTTGCAATATGAATCTGGCTGCTTTTTCTGGTCTCCAAGTTATTCAAGATGAAGATATTTTGGGACCTGCAGCATGCACAAGTTTGTCACAGGTCACAGGTATCATTAATAACAGCAGGTTTCTGATATTACACACAGCTCCTTTAACTACTATAGACTTACTTATTTACTATATTATATTATATTATATTATTATATTTAAAGGTGCTCTGTGGAGTTTTGTTTGCATTAAACATGTAAGGTTTCATTACAAAATTCAAAAACCACATGTGATTCAAAAATTTGCCTCATCTTAAAATTTTGTCTGAACTTTATGAAAGTCTCCTTTGGCCACAACGTCCTGCTTCGAGCACGGCCCCGACCGTTTGAAATGAACCGTAAATCTTCTTCAGTGCATCCAATCAGTTATTCTTCAACTTTAATTTAATTTTAGAGTTTAAGTCAATGTTGCCAAAGCTGGTGGGTAAGAAGAGTGCTGAGAAACAGTGTGTGGCCAAAAGGCCTTCTTCTTTTTAAAGTGTTCTAATTAACACCACAGAATACCAAACACTATATTTCCGGCTGTTTCCTCCCAATGCTTCATTCAGATACAAACAGAACTCCTCCTGACAGCGTGACCCTGGGAACAAATGCTCAATGCTGGGAATATCTGACATTTGATGCACTGTGTTTGGACACTATTTACCCTTTTTGTCACAGTGCCTGGAAGCAGATTGTGTGGCATGTGTGGAGGTGAGGACCCACACACAGGACTCTGGATTTAACAGAAAAAACAAGCCTTTATTACGGCGGATAAATTAAACACAAACAAGGAGAACAACGAAACTAAGAATACCTAAAGTGGTAAAAGGCTAGAGAACACTGGGAGCACAGGGAACACCGGGAGCACAGGGAACACCGGGAGCTCAGGGAACACTGGGAGCTCAGGGAACACCGGGAGCTCAGGGAACACTGGGAATTTGCTGATATGTTGATGCTTAAAGAAATTGTGACTTCTTCATCTATGGTGGCGATTGTTTATTTCAGCAATATTTTCGCTCTGAAAGGCTGGATGAACCTCATCAAACCATAAATGTTAGCAGCAAATGCCGCACAGCCACGTTAGTGAGCAGGCGCTGAATTATGGATCAGCAATATTCTTGCATTTGTTCATTTTAATAACCATAATAGGATCATACACCCATGAAATGAACCAATGATATATGAGTGCACAGGCGACTGTTTGTTTTGATTTGGCACCATATAAATAAAATTGAATTGAATTGAAATTGTACAAAACTGGGGCACAGGAAATAAGAATCTAAATTAAATAAAAGCAGAATTTCCAAGATTAAAGTTATAAATTCACTCAAATAAAAGTTATTTTCTGATATCAAAGCGATACAACTATTAAAAAAACCCTCTAAAATAAAGAAAAACCATGTGGAGTGTATTTTGCCTGAAAGTTGAATGCTCTGATCAAGTTTGTGGTTGGATTTAACAAAAAGGAAACACTGCAGGTTTTAGCCCAGAAAGTTTGACCTTCCTCCTTTTCACTGAGTTAAAAAAAAAGGCCTCCACATCAAATCTCTGGTAGTTTAACCCCTTTGCTTCTGTTTACACCTGCAGCAGAATACACATCCACCCAGTCAGAGGATCAGCCAGGAATTTGGCCTGCTAATTGGGTCTTGACTTCCCAGAGAGAAAGAGAGAATAGCTCCCGGCATGGTTTAGCCTGAGTGAGGGGAGAAGAAGGGAAAAGGTATGTTTGAACTCTATTTGCCTTAATTTCCTCTGCAGGGAAAGAGACGGAAGATTAATGAAACATCCCCAAATCCATCCTGTTTCATTTCTATTAAATCAGCAGTGAAATTCAACCATCCTGCCCAGAGACAGTAGGGAGAACTCTGGGATCAGGTTTTCCCATGTTGCTAAAGCGTCCTGGGCTGCTTTCTGCTGGTGAGCACTGAAATTCTAACAATTCAGTTTTTGCTATAGTCCACGTATCACATCGCTCTTTGATTCTTCCTCAAACTCAAAGTTATTGAACTATGCTGTCATTCTTACAACATTTGGGACAAATAAAATGTGTTTTTCTCTTTTACTCAAACAGAAACTTTATAAAATGTGGGGTTTGTATCCAGTCAAAATGAACCATTGTCTCAAAGGAAGCAAAGTGTCAATCCAAATCCAAACAACAGCGTCTCCTGAGGAATCATTGAGAGACTCCCAATTAAGCCAACCGACTTAAAGCCCACAACATCACCTAATCCCAGCTCAATTAGAATGGACTAATCAGCAGCTCTGCAATTACTGACAATAGAGGAGGCTTCAGAATAAACATATTATAGCATTAAAACCATTAGACCTTAAGCTGTGTGTTTGTGTGTGTGGAGGTGGGGGCAGGGGGTCGGGGGATCAGATGTTTTCACTAGTCCTAAGCTGGTTTTTGGTGACAGTGTCTGTCTCACCAGCAAGGCATTATATCGGTAAACCATGTTTCCACATTTTTGTCCTGGGAACTTTTTCAAGGTCTTGAAGGTTTCCTTTAGATCATTGCATGTCTGCATTTCCATTATTGTGTAAAGACCTGGAAACCTGGATAAATTACTCCACTGACCACTGTTTGTATGTAGGGTTAGCAAGAAAAAAAACGAATCTAATGATGATGATGTATAAAGGACGTATGTTTACTTTAAAAGATGTATAAACACTTTTTTGAAATCGTTGCTGAGAACTTGTTCTTTTTTTTTTTTAATATGACTGTGTAAACATTTGGCATTTTATTCACTATTTATTATTTATTTTATTGTTGAATCTTCATCATGTTTCTTGAAAACGGTCTCTCTTGCAAATGAGACACTCAGTCATGTATAATTAATATATAAAAGGGTTAGGTAACACTACAATAAGCTCGTTGTAGTAAGCATAAAGAAGATTAAGAGATTCAAGGGCCACTGTTGATCGTTATTTACTACCTTGTATATGAGGTCATTGCAATCCCAGAAATGCTTGATCAAAAGTGAGCAAACTGATTATATAAGTCATTGTGGAAACTTGCCATTAGAAAAATGCTGTGGTCAAATTTTACTTAATTAGCACCAGCTATAACAAATCACTTGGTGATGGTGGGAAAGCAGAACTAAGGTTAAAAACACACTAAGGTTAATTATGGAGTTCCACAGGGTTCTGTGCTAGGACCAATTTTATTTACATTATACATGCTTCCCTTAGGCAGTATAATTAGAAAGCATTCCATAAATTTTTATTGTTATGCAGATGATACTCAGCTTTATCTATCCATGAAGCCAGATGACACACATCAATTAGTTAAACTACTGGAATGCCTTAAAGACATAAAGGCCTGGATGACCTCTAATTTCCTGCTTCTAAATTCAGATCAAACTGAAGTTCTTGTGCTCGGCCCCACAAATCTTAGAAACATGGTGTCTAACCAGATACTTACTCTGG